>BQNB010073204.1:0-32189 GCA_026074375.1 Tanacetum coccineum
AAACTTGATATTCTTCTTCAAAATCATCAAGTTTCTTCATTTAAAGCTTCATCAACACTAGGAGGATGCTCCTAAACACTTCTTTCCTTCTTAAGTTGTTTCTTGATTAGTTTACAGACCTGATAAGCCATTTCACTTTGATAATAAATTTGAAGCTTTTTTTTCCAACATCATTGAAAGTGTAGATGGTGTAAGGGGATACTTCTTCTTTACCAACATATAAATCTGCATAGATTTCATCCTCAAGGAATGTTGTTAGGAATAGGAAATTCCTAGGAAAGTGTCGGTCACTCCATAGATAACTGTCGTTAGCTCGTTAAGTTATTTTTGAAACCTTAATAGGCCAAGTTAGGAAAAGCCCATGGAAAGCCCATGTAAGCCCATCCATGGCTGACTTTATTTGGGTATAAATACACCTCTCCATGCCTTGGAGAGGTGGTTGGTTGGTTGTATGTTTTTCACTTAATGCATTTCATGTTCTTTACTTTCTCTCACTAGAAAAATACATCCTTCCTCCTACTTTCTCTCTCTAGTTCTTGGTTCATATATCAAATATTAATTGTATTCTACAATTGGTATCAAGATCCATGGAGTGATTTGCTTAGTCTTTGTGTTTATTTTTTTGGTTTGTTTTTTTTCGTA
Organism: Tanacetum coccineum; assembly: GCA_026074375.1. Classification (NCBI taxonomy): domain Eukaryota; kingdom Viridiplantae; phylum Streptophyta; class Magnoliopsida; order Asterales; family Asteraceae; genus Tanacetum; species Tanacetum coccineum. Next base: position 643 of record BQNB010073204.1, read on the forward strand.
CGCCTTTTCTTCTTTTCTTCTTTTCTTTTGTTTTCGAAGCTTAGTTGTACACTAAAAGGTCATTTACCTAGGTAAATTTGATCTAGTATCTTTGGATAGAGGTGTATTTGCTTTGGATCAAAGAAAAACTTATTTTTGTTCATCTTTTGTCTTCAAAAAATCTTATAAAATACAAATCTTGATTTTGAAATTTTTGGCTTAAAAACCATAAAGTTGTCATTTTTAAGGTACCTATAGGTTTAAGAATACTAGTTGTACAAGAAATTTTGGGAAAAAATAATCAAAAAGGTGTCTTTTTGTGTTTTAAATATTTTGAGTTTCATCCGTGTGTTACACGAATTTGCAGTTTTTAGTTGTACCCGAATTAGCAATTTTGTGTTTTACCCGAATTCGCAACTCGAGTGGTACCCGAATTAGTAACTTTCTAGTTCTATCCGAATTGGAAGTTTTTAGTTGTATCCGAATTCGCAACTCCAGTGGTATACAAATTAGCAACTTTCTAGTTCTATCCTAATTGGCAGTTTTTAGTTGTATCTGAATTCGCAACTCCAGTGGTACCCAAATTAGCAACTTTCTAGTTCTATCTGAATTGGCAGTTTTAGTGTTACCCTAATTCGCAATACCCTAATTCGCAGTTTTAGTGTTACCCTAATTCGCAATACCCTAATTCGCAGTTTTAGTGTTACCCGAATTCGCAATACCCTAATTCGCAGTTTTAGTGTTACCCTAATTCGCAATACCCTAATTCGCAGTTTTAGTGTTACCCGAATTCGCAATACCCTAATTAGCAATTTCAGTGTTACCCGAATTCGCAATACCCTAATTAGCAATTTCAGTTGAACCCAAATTCGCAGTTTTGCTTCATAACCCAAATTTGCAGTTTTGCTTAATAACCCGAATTTACAGTTTTGCTTAATAACCCGAATTTGCAATTTGTTTAATCAACCGAATTGGCAACAAAAACCTTAAAACTCAAATTGATTAATCAAAATTATACGGTTTATTTCTTTGACTTGTAAAATCCCGTGAAACACTCACCTGTTTTCCTGGTTTTGTCAAGAATTGTAAAATCCCGTGTAGTTTTACAAATTAAAACACAAAAAGACAACACCCTCAAACACAATTACTTTCTATCAATGCTCGATCAAACATTAATCTTTAAACATACCAATTTATCAATGGCGACTCTTGCTGACAAAGCGATTCTTTCTGGTGCTGACAATCGTCCACCTATGTTGGAAAAAGTTATGTACGATTCTTGGAAAAGCATAATGGAGCTATATATGATGAATAGACAACATGGAAGAATGATTATTGAATCCGTTGAAAATGGTCCACTCATCTGGCCTTTAATTGAGGAAAATAGAGTGACTCGACCAAATAAATATTTTGAGTTATCTGCTACGGAAGCAATTCAAGCTGATTATGATATCAAGGCTACAAATATCATTCTCCAAAGACTACCACCAGAAGTCTATGCATTGGTTAGCAATCACAAAATCGCCAAGGAACTTTGGGAAAGAATTCAACTTCTCATGCAATGAACTTCATTGACGAAACAGGAAAGGGAGTGTAAGCTTTATGATGAATTCGATAAGTTTTCTTATAAGAAGGGGGAACACTACGTGAATTCTACTTGAGATTTTTACTGCTACTCAATGACATGAACATCTACAACATGAATGATGGTAATGTCATTAAGAATACGAGTGCTATTGTGATTACTGACTCCGAAGAGAACCTAATGCTTGCTGAAGAGAGTCGTTCAAAAATGATTTTAAAACAACAAGATCCTATGATATTAGAAAAGAAAGTTAATACTACACCAGTCAATTATGTTGTCCTTAATCAAATTTCTTAAGATTTTAAAACACGATTTGTTCAACAAACTGAATTATCTGCTGAACAAGCCTTTTGGTCTAAGAATTTTGTGAATTCTACAGAACCCACTCTTTCTAGTAGACCCACCAAAGTTGAGGTTCTAAAAGAACTTTCTAAAGTCCGCATGGTTAATACGAGTTTGAAGAAACTTAAATACCATCTTGCTGGTTTTGACGTGGTTGTCAAAGAAAGAACCACACCCACAGCCATCACTAAGGACTCATGGGGGTTCGAACATACAAAAGCTTGTTTTAAGGATGAAATAATTCCATTTGTAAAAGCCCTGAAGAACTTATTTAATACATTCGATTGATGACATCAAATAACGTCACATTTTATAGCATCATTTATCCCATATTAATTACCCATTTTATATAATTATTGCAAGAAACAATACTTAATTGCTTATATTTATTATTTGCAGTAATTATGGAGTACTTTGTGAAGTTTGTATAAAAGGCGTGCATTTTGGAGCATAAATGAAGAGTTCGAGAAAGTCTACTCACCTGACAGCAAATACGCCGTATTATTCTAGACCTATACGACATATCCAAGACTTAATGAATGAAAAGACCATTGCATGACTTTGAAGAATACGCCGTATCCATTCCAACGATACACCGTATACGATACTTTGGTCAACAGATAAGAAGTCAAATAAATCTAAGATAATACGTCGTATCCACTACTGAGGATACGGCGTATACGCGCGTACACTTCACAGCATGACCGAAGATTAATGACATTGAAGATGAGTTATTACACTCCAAAAATAAAGAAGAGGTTATGAAATCATCATTATGATGATTGGTCAAAGAATTATTCTGCCATTATAATAATTAAATGCCTACATACGTAAATATGGCAAGTCTTTGACCACACTCCAAATAAACAGCCTGATACGCCATATTTACCTCAATAGATACGCCGTATCGAGACCCTGATCAGATAAATAATGGTCGATGGAAGATACATGGAAAGTGTATATTTATTCGGTCAAATATATTAGCCATTAATGGGTAATTAATACTTACCAATTTTGTTCCATTCAAGAGCCTATAAATACAAGACCCTACATTCAGTTGTAGGTATGCTTTTACCACAAAGTCTGATTCTTAGAAGTTTGAAGAAGCCAAGAAGGTCCAGCAAAGTGTTCCAATCCATGGGAGAACTCTTATAATATCTACAGTCCACTATATGCGTTCGGTTAGCATTATGTTTAATCGTTCATCTATGATTTCGTGTATTGTTACAATGACTATTGGCTAATACCTTTAGGTATTAGCCATGTTTATGATAATATAATGTTTGGTTTATTTATCGAATGTCTTAATTTATCATTGGTTGTTTATTATGTTTATCAATTTATACTCGTTTACATGCTAATATGAGACCTATCATTCAACTGGGTCTAGTCCTACATATTTAATGCACTGTAACTTCGGTGTTGTGTGGGCGTAGGCTAAGAATCCGGGATAGCTCTCCATATCTGTAAGTAAGTGGGTAAAGTCCTAATAGGCTAAGGTTTGATAAGATAAAAATTATTGAACACCTAAGATAGATTATAATTTACAAACAGAATACAATTGGCGAACAAGGGAATCGTGACAGGGTTACTCATGTCTTATACTTATTTACCAAATTCCACCATTGAGATAAGCATTCATTGCACTAAATAAACAAACCAACGTTCTATTTAATTAAACATGGCTAATATTGTTTTCCTTACATAAGGCTTGACCTCTTCTTTATCTTTTGTCTATCAACTTGTGTGTGTTAATTGTCATCAAACCCTTAGATTAGACACCAAAATTGTGCCAGTCTCTCAGGATGAAACCCCCCTTTATCATTAGTTTAGGTTTTGCATAAATTAGATAGATAACTAAAATACTAATAAATTAGATATTAATGCTCTCGCTCTTAGTGATCGACACCCTACTTACCAACTAAGCTACATTTGATCGGGTACACTGCCCGTTAAAGTGTTGTTCTTAGGTATAGTCGGCATACAATAAATAGTAAAACTTGATACATAAATAACACCTACACAACGACACATCAAAGATCCTATGATGTTAGAAAAGAAAGTTAATACTACACCAGTCGATTATGCTGTCCTTAATCAACTTTCTCAAGATTTTGAAACACGATTTGTTCCACAAACTGAATTATCTGCTGAACAAGCCTTTTGGTCTCAGAATTCTGTGAATTCTCCAGAACCCACTCTTTCTAGTAGACCCACCAAAGTTGAGGTTCCAAAAGAACTTCCTAAAGTCAGCATGGTTAATACGAGTTTGAAGAAACTTAAATACCATCTTGCTGGTTTTGACGTGGTTGTCAAAGAAAGAACCACACCCACAGCCATCACTGAGGGCTCATGGGGGTTCGAACATACAAAAGCTTGTTTTAGGGATGAAATAATTCCATTTGTAAAAGCTCTGAAGGACTTATTTAATACATTCGATCAATATTTGATTGATGAACTTTCTGAAGTCCAAAATGTCTTTCATCAAATGGAACAGGCTGTGGAACAACATCGTGTTGAGTCAAAAACATTTGAAGTGAAAATGAATCAAGTTTTGAACAAAAACGAACGACTCTTGGAACAAGTCATTAACAAAGATATTGTGAACATAATTATGAATTCTTCTATGGATAATGTCTCTGTGAATGTGCATGAATGTGAAAAGTGTCTAAAACTTGAGACTGAGCTTCTCAACAAAAAGGATTTCATTGAAAAAGAGATTTACGATAAACTGTTCAAAAGTTTTACCACTCTTGAAAAACATTGCATCTCTTTAGAAGTTGATACTCAAATTAATCAGGAAATTTTTCAAAGGGACAATTCTGTTTCAAATCAAAGTGCTCCAAGTTTTGATCAATTGTTTAATTTAAATGAATTGAAAGCTCAGTCCCAAGAGAAAGACACGGTCATAAAGAAGTTGAAAGAGAGAATTAAATCTCTAAGTGAAAAATTGAATGAGGATAAGATTAAAAAGGACTTAGAGGAGATTGAAACAATAAATATTGAATTGGATCATAGGGTGTCAAAGCTTATTGGTAAGAATGAGCATTTGAAACAGACCTATAAGCAACTTTATGACTCAATTAAACAAGCATGTATTCGATCAAAAGAACAATGTGATGATTTAATTAATCAAGTCAATCTAAAGTCTGTGGAAATCTCTAATTTAAATGCTAGTCTTCAGGAAAAAGTTTTGGAAATTACAGCTCTCAAGGATGACTTAAGGAAACTTAAAGGAAAAGCTCTAGTTGGTAATGCTATTACGAAACACACTATTGATCCAGAGATGCTTAAGATTGATGTGGAACCAATAACCCCTAAATTGTTGAATAAAAAGACAGCTCACTCTGCCTATATTAAGCACACTCAAGAAGAAGCTACAGTTCTTAGGGATCTAGTTGAACATGTTAAATCAAAATATCTTCTAGATCATTCCTTAGAATTAGCATGTAGGTATGCTAAACTAATTCAGGAATTGCTTACACACATTAGTAAAACCTGCCCGAGTGTCAACATTACTAATGGAAAATTAGTGGCTGTGACCCCAAAGAACAACGACAAAAGAGTTAGATTCACTGAGCCCGTCACATCCTTAGGAAACACAATCATAAAAACAACCTCTACATCAAACGTAGTTTCTAACAAACCTATGTTGTCTTCTACAAGAGTAAAACCGTCTACTAGTGCTAGCAGATCACAGCCTTCAGGCAATACAAAGAAAGATAAGATTCAGCAAACACCAAGTAGTACTCAGAAGAATAAAGTAGAAGCCCATCCTAGGAAAGTTAAATCTAGTTTGAAAAATAAAGACTGTGTTGTTGCACCTTAAGGAACTGCTAATGTGCAGCATTCCAAGCTTAATGCGAATTCTAAACTTAAATGTGTTAAGTGTAATGGTTGCATGCTTTCTGATAATCATGATTTGCGTGTTCTTGATTTTATCAATAATGTGAATGCTCGTGTTAAATCTAAATCTGTTATGAAAAGTTCAAAAAAAAGTTTGGAAACCAGCAGGAAAGGTGTTTACCAACATTGGATATATCTGGTGACCTACTGGTCAGACCTTCACTATAATAGGAAATGTGTGCCCTTTAACTAGGATTACCATAACTACTGAAGTAGAGGTGTACAGAAAAACCGGTTCATGAACCGAACCAGGAAAAAGCCAAAACCGTTTTTTTTAAACCGGTTTTTTTGAAACCGGTTTCCCTCAAACCGAACCGGCGGTTTGTAACCGGTTTAAAAAAATCGACCGGACCGGGTTGTAAACCGGTTAAAACCGGTTTTTAACCGAACCGGTTGCATAAAAACCGGTTAAACCGGTTGACTAACCGAACCGATTTTGTATTTTTCATATGAAAAAACCGGTTTATAACCGAACCGGTTTTAGTCAAAACCGGTTCTTTGACTGGTTGACTAAAACCAGTTCGGTTAAAAAACCAAACCAGTTTTTAAAAAAACCCAAAATGTTTACCTCTACCCCTTAGGATACCATCTGCTCTAGATAATGAAACACCTAAACCTGTCGTAACATTGGTTTACTCACGGAAACCTAGGAAATCTAAAACTAATTGTCCTGTTAGCAAATCTAAGGTTTTTAAATCTGTATCTGCTAACAAAAAGGAACCCAATCAATCTTAGGGATCCATAGTTTCCGATGTTCCATCTTCCTCTCTTACTGAATGCAGGTTGTCCAAATTGTTCTTTGGTATTTGGACTCCGACTGCTCCAAGCATATGATCGGAGATCGCTCTTAGCTCACCAATTTCGTCAATAAGTTTTTGGGTACAGTCAAATTCGGAAATGATCACGTTGAAAAGATATTGGGTTATGGTGATTATCAGATTGGGAATGTTACGATATCAAGGGTTTACTACGTAGAAGGACTTGGACACAACTTATTCTCCGTTGGGTAATTTTGTGATTCGAACCTTGAAGTTGCTTTTCGTCAACACACCTGCTTCATTCGTAATTTAGAAGGTGTTGATCTATTGACTGGATCTCGAGGCAACAATCTGTACACTCTGTCTCATAGAGATATGATGGGCTCCAGATTTCATAATCAAGTTTCTCAAGATGATCCAAGTGCGCCCCCGGCTTAAGACAAATGTCCGACGCATCAGAACAGATAATGAACTGAGTTGTAATAATCAAACATTAGCTGAATATTTTAAGAAGGTTTGCAATCTCTCATGAAAAATCTGTTGCTCGCTCTCCACAGCAAAATGGTGTCATTAAAAGACGCAATCGTACGCTAATTGAAGCTGCCCGCACAATGTTAATTTATGCAAAAGCTCCGTTATTCTTATAGGCAGAAGCAGTGGCTACCGCATGTTACACTCAAAATCGTTCCATCGTACGTCTTCGTCACGGCAAAACCTCATATGAGCTTTTACATCACAAACCTCCCGACTTATCATTTTTCCATGTATTTGGTGCACTCTGCTATCCGACAAATGATAGTGAGAACTTGGGTAAGTTACAACCGAAAGCTGATATTGGTATTTTCATTAGCTATGCACCCACAAAGAAAGCATTTCTAATTTACAACCGACGTACTAGACGAATCATTAAGACAATTCATGTAGATTTTGATGAGCTGACTGCGATGGCTTCTGAACACAGTAGTTCAGGACCCGTACTTCATGAAATGACTCCTGCAACAATCAGTTCAGGACTCGTGCCAAACCCTCCTCCCTCAACATCGTTTGTACCACCTTCGAGAAGTAATTGGGATCTTTTGTTTCAACCGCTGTTTGATGAATTACTCACTCCTCCACCTAGTGTTGATTACCCAGCCCTTGAAGTAATTGCTCCAATTGCTGACGTAGTTGCTCCAGAACTCGCTGCATCAACTGGTTCACCTTCTTCAACAAATATTGACCAAGATGCACCATCACCAAGTCATTCTCAAACAACACCTGAAACTCAACCTCCCGTCATTCCTAACAATGTTGAAGAAGACAATCATGATATAGAAATTGCACATATGGGTAATGATCCATACTTTGGTATCCTAATTCCGAAAATCCCTTCTAATCAATCTTTATCATCGGATTCTATTCATACAATTGTGCATCCCGATCACTAAAATTCTTAACATAATAGAAAATAGACTAAGTATCATCCACTTGAAAACATAATCGGTGAACTCATTAGACCAGTTTCCACAAGGATACAATTACATGAGCAAGCTCTTTTCTGTTACTACGATGCTTTCCTCACTTCTGTTGAACCCAAAGATGTAAAAGATGGCTTTGACTCAATCCTTTAGATTGAAGCAAAGCAATAAGAGCTTCAATAGTAGAATGCCATAAGTGGTGGGAGCTCGTACCCCGACTAGACAATGTTATGGTTATTACTTTGAATGTGATCTACAAAGAGAAGCTAGAAAAACTTGATCTATTTCTAAAGAACAAGCTCATTAGTGGCTTCGGGTACCGTCAAGGAAGAGGGAATTTAATTTGGGAAAGACTTTTGCTCCGTTTGCAAGAGTTAGAGCTATAAGGAATTTGTCGCGCTTTCCGCTCACATGAACATGGTCGTCTACCAAATGGATGTAAAGACTGCGTTTCTGAATGGTAACTGCGGGAATAGTTTTTATAATAGCCAGTTCGTACGGTTTGTGGATCCCAGATAACCCAATCACATGTACAAAGCTAAAGCAAGCTCTTTTATGGGTTGTAATAAGCTCCACGCGCATGTCTGACATGTTGTCTTCCGTTCCTAATATCCAAGACTCTCCAAGGCTAAGTTGATCCTACTCTATTTATTCGTAGGGAAGGCAAAGAATTACTTCTTGTACAAGTATATGTCGATGATATTATCTTTGCTGCATCTACACCTAAACTTTGTAAATATGGTATGAAATCTAGTGACCCCGTGGATACTCCCATGGTGGAGAAATCCAAACTTGATGAAGATCCACAAGGGAAAGCCGTTGACCCTACACACTATCGTGGAATGGTTGGCACCCTCATGTATCTTACAGCCAGTAGACCAGACCTAACATTTGTTGTATGCATGTATGCCCGGTATCAGGCAAAGCCTACCGAAAAGCACTTACATGCTGTAAAAAGAATCTTTAAGTACCTATGAGGAACCGTAAATAGGGGACTCTGGTATCCAAAGGATTCTTCTATTGCTCTAACAGCTTATGCAGACGCTGATCACACGGGTTGCCAAGATACTAGACGAAGTACATCTGAAAGTATGCAATTATTGGGAGACATACTTGTTAGATGGTCATAAAAAAGGCAGAAAAGCGCTGCGATATCCAGTACGAAAGCTGGATATATAGCCTTGTCTGGCTGTTGTGCTCAAGTCATTTGGATGAGAGCACAGCTTATCGACTATGGTCTTGGATTCAATAAAATTCTAATGTATTGTGATAACAAAAGCGATATTGCCTTATGTTGCAACAATGTTCAACATTCTTGATCAAAGCATATTGACATCAGATTCCACTTTATCAAAGAGCAAGTGGAGAATGAAGTAGTAGAGCTTTACCTTGTCAACACGGAATATCAGCTAGCGGACATCTTCACTAAACCCCTATGCAGAGAAAGAATTAAAGTTCTGATCAACAAGCTGGGAATGCGAAGTTTTGCGCCTGAGACACTGAAACAGTTGGCAAATGAAGTTGAAGAATAGTGGTGGTACCTATTCTGATATCCTTGTATCATATGTATATATATTAAAAACTAATAAAAACCAAAAAGATTTTTCATGGCATGTCTTCTGAAAATTGATACATTTACGGTCTTAGAAATGTCATTCAATAATGATACGAGGCTGTAAATAAAGTTCGAGTAGAAGTTCTAAATGTTTTCAAAACATGCCAAATGGATTATTATTATTTCAGACAGTAACCCGCTTTTCACCCTGAGGAAAACATGTCGTCAAAAAGACAGTTGTTCCCAATAACGGGAATTTATTCTCGGGCATGATCTGCTTTATGACCATGCAAAGGCTTGTGTTTACTTTGCAACACAACCCGTGCTTCCTATGTCCAATAAATGTACGTGTTAGTGCATTTATTTGTCAAAATAAGAGAAATCTTATTTTTATTGTTAAAAAGTTGTCTTCATAATGAATCAGTGTTTTTAGTAATCACAAAAAGATTTTCAAAGACAATTCGACCACTCAAACAATGACAACAGCTCTTTTAATAGAAAACGGGTCATCATTTGAGGGGGAGAATGTGTCATCCAATAATCTTTTAAAACGGTCGTTTAAAATAATTCATGGAATAAACGGATAAAGTTTTGGATAATAACGGATAACACTTTCAAGGGAAGTTAATTTATATTAACTACAAGAGCTTTAGATGTTATTTATTTAACTCTTTATGGACTTATTTGCAATTTAAGACTTAGTGAATTCAGGCCTTAAACTACATTCGATCAATATTGCCAACACCTCATAGTTTGTAAAAGACTTAGGAATGCTTGGAAATACTTTCATAGTTTTAAAAGCCTTAAAGTTGATTCTCACGGAATAGATTTAAGCTTATTAATTCTTCAAACACGATCTCACGTATATGTGCGTACAAGGTTTTGCTGATTCCGAGGTATCGAAAACAGCAAGGGGGAAGGAGTAGATGTATACTTGATAGTGTCTTTGGCCTTCTTTTGAGGTTAGCTTCTTTTGTCTTTTGAGGTTAGCTTCTTTTGATTTTAGGCCTTTTTAAATCTTTCGGGTGCACTATTTTAATCACATGGTAGAAGAGACAGTTTATCATTAGTCAGTATGCATCATTTGAGTCCTTAGGGGGAAGTGTTGGGAGTATAATTATTTTAAACGTGAGAAGAATTATGTCTGATTCAATTAATGTTGTACCCGACCGGTCAATCTCTAAGCTTATTCTTAAAAGAAGTAGATATATTTAATAGAAGAGTTACACATAGGTATGATGATTCCTTTAGATTGTTAGTATCTTATAGGAAGAAATGTCTACTTTCGAGACTTAGTTGACTTTGGCGTTTCAATTTATATCATCACTATCCTGAAGAGAGAAATGCGCTCATCAGGGACTTAATTGACTTTGGTGTTGCGGTATCAAATTCTTGAAAGTGTTAATTGTGTGCTTCGGATATCTGAGCTTTATACATTAAGACTGCTTGATGCGGCTTGCAAAAAAAAGTTTTGAATCTACTCAAGGAAGGATTGCTAATTTAGGGGGAAGCTAAGACAACTTCTTAAGAGAGACTACGGGGAAGATTTTCGGCTGCTACAAAGGACCATATGATTTCCTCATCATAACAGGTCAATCCTTGTACGTAATTAACAACTTGTGAAATTTGTATATATGTAGTGTAGACATTATGGTAATATTAAAGAGTGCTTGAGTACAAAATTTTCAAGAATTTCTTAGTAAATTCAAAAAATTTCAAATTATTGTACTCAGCACTCTCTTATATACCCTCAAATATTGAGGGGGAGCATTAAAATGTTCCTTTTAGTTAATGTGTAACATTTTGTCCCTGAAAGTTTAATCAATTGATATCCAAAATATCAATGGATTAACATTTTGGATAAGGGGAGAAAATGTGATTAAACTGAATCTAATTTGTATTGAAATGTGATCATATAAAATGGACTCAATGCACTCTACACTTAGCATGTACTACGATTATGGTGCACATGTTAAGGGGGAGCCTTTTAGTGGTGATGAAAAACTTTCAAAGTGTAAATCTTTTGATATTTATATCAAACATTTTGATTGAATTTTTCAATGATTCTGGTTTCGATTGTGATGGAATACCCAAAAGACCGACCATGTACTTAAATTTATAGAGTTATAAGGTGGTTAGGCATAGGTATTCAAATCCCATGATCCAGCCAGAATCGGAGGGATCTACCCAGGGATATCCACTAGTTAGTGTAGAAGTCCTTAGGTATGATACAAAAGGAGAAAAAGTGAGAATCGGGAATAATGCCGACTGAGATGGAGCTAACACTGGAACAAACCCAACAAGGTGTTAGTTATGAAGTCTCGGTAAGCATTGAAGGGGTTGAAGAGTGAAAAAGAAATGTAAGGATAAATGGTGTAAATAAAGAAGCCCTCCGTACACTTAGGCAGAAACTGGGTCAATACATAAACTATCAGAAACACTAAGCTGTTGTCTGACATTGAAGACAGTCATGGACCCAGTGACGCTATGCTCAACCCTCCCTAGCCACTCAAGGTCTCTCAAAAGACTCTTGTTTCATTTCTCACGGAGATTACATGCATAAATCTGTTCTACACATCCCATACATCTCATACCTTAAAGGAATTTTGATTTCATCCATTTTTGAACTCAAAAATCCCTATTTTTTGAATTAGGGTTTCTCAAAATCAAAAGTGATCAAATCTTCAAATTGTTTGAGGGGTTTTGATGGCATCGGTGTGTAGAAGACTTGTCTAAAACAGTTTTATGTGTATCTAACATACGAATGTATTGTGGTCGATTGTTTGCTCGAAATTTTAGGTTTATGTGTAATACTGTTAAACGCTTGTAGGTTTTGTGTTAGGGAGCTATATTCCACCATCTTGAATGTGTTTATGTGATCATATAACTTCCTTGATTGTAGATTGTTGATTATTGGTGTGTCAATGGTTAAAAGTGCTCGTTTGTTGTAGGATCTTGATAATTCGGTGAATTCAAGTTGTTTTATTGTGCCCAAAATATTTTTCTTATGATTAGCATACAAAAACAACAAGTGTGAATGCTTAACATGTCATAGTTATGCAAATTCTAAAGTGAACCAAACAACTGATTCTCTTTGAGAACCGAACAAGTTTTCTATTTCGGAACCGAACAACTTGTTGCCCTTAGGAACCGAGCAACTCAGTAGTTAGAAGGAACCGAACAACTCGTTGTCTTTGGGAACCGAACAACATGAACACTTTGGTAACCGAACAACTTACTATATTTTAGGAACCGAACAACTAGTGTTAGTAGGAACCGAACAACTTATTTTGTAAAGGAACCGAACAACTAGTGTTCATTAAGGCCGAATAATCTTTCTATTAAGGAACCGAACAACCAGTGTTAGGATGAAGAAACGAACAACCAGATTTTTCCTGAAGGACGAAACAACTTGTTTTCGTTTAGGAACCAAACAACTAGATTGCTTTAGAATTCCGAAACAAACTTTATTTCTTTAAGGAACAGAACAACTGTTTATTAAGGAACTCCGAACAACAAGTTTTTCCTTAGAAATCAGTTTATGGTTCAAAGACCCAAAACACTTAAGATCAAATTTCCAATTTAAAAGGCAGTTTAATACCTTAATTAGGGAGTTAATTAAACTTGGTTAATTATACAGTTTAAAACAAGTTAAGTTAGCTTAAGTTGTCTTTTTTAATGGATATATCTTAGTAAGTGCAAAAATTCTTAAAGTTCCTAATTCTTAAGAAACGCTCACATCATGAATCAACTTTACGTGCTCACTCAATAGGTCTCTATAGTATATTGTATAAAATTGGTTGTACATAAGCGGTATTGATCCTATCTTGGTAGAATCATGGATACTACAAGAGTACAACAAAAGGTACTTGATGATGAATTAGTCGCCTGCCTAACGTCTTAAGATAGGTAAAGCAATCTTCCGACTATCCTCAATTCTCAAATCATGAAAACCTATACTTCACCGGTGGCATTAGATGCTTCTTAACTCAACTCCATTCTACATTGCGTTGAGATATCTGCTGATATGTACCAGTGAAATATACATGCAAGAGTTATGGTGTCACTATCTCCAAACATTCATCTTCACTTCGTTTCAAGTTGATGCAAAGTCATACTGTTAAGTTGACAATCTTTATGAGATAGGCTCAAGATATGCCCTTAAACTCCAGGTTCAGAAATTGACGAACCGCCATTGAAGAGGAAATTCTATCTTTTATTAGAGACCTTGGACACACTGGTGAGATCAAGTTTTTATCGGACGTCAACATCAATCACATGCATCAACCATGGAGATCATTTGCTGCCATAATCAACAAGTGTCTAAGTGGAAAAACTACTGCTCTGGAAAGTCTTTGTTTGTCACGTGCTAAAATTCTTTGGGGCATGTATCACAACAAGAAGGTTGACTATGTCTACTTACTGTGGGAAGACTTGGTGTTTCAAGTAGAGAACAAGAATTCTAAGAAAAACAATGACATGTATTATCCACGATTCACCAAAGTCATTGTCGACTACTTCGTGGCAAAGGATCAGGCAATACCAAGGAGAAACAATATGTTTTGGCACTATACCAGGGATGACTTCATGTTCACCACAGTAAGAGTCATTTCTAAACATCAGGACACTCAAGTATACGGTACTATTCTCCCTCATGAACTTTGAACCAACCAAGCTGTTGGAGTCTGAATGAAGTCTACATGATTACCATGCTAATGCTTACTGGGTGAAAAGACTCCAAAACCAATATCTTAAAGAAGAAAGCTGATTTCTGAATCCCATTCTCCAAGACGAAGCCTACTATACAGCTTCTAAGGAAAAAAAGAATCAAGACTTCGGCTTAGGAGGATAAAGTGGCAGATGAAGCAAAATCAGTAACTAAAGTCAAAGGTTTAACAGTGCTATATGAGGTTGCATTATCTGAAGCTGACCAAATGAAGTTGGCAACCAAGAAAAGCAAGAAAGAATTCCACAACTCTCACGCAAATGGCTCAGGTGATGGAGTTGACATACAGTCAAAGGTTCCTGATGAGCAACAACACACCGTATCTGGTACAAATGAAGGAGCTGGTGACAAACCAGAGGTTCTCGATGTACCCGTATACAGATCAGAGAGTGAAGAAGAATCTTGGACATCCAGTCAAGGAGAGGATGAGGAAGAAAATGATGAGCATGACAATGCAAATGACAATGATGATGAAGATGATGATCAAGAGAATGACAATGGAGAAACTGAATCAGATGATGACGGAGATAATTTTGTTCACCCAAACTTGTCCATATACAAAGCAGATGATCATGAAAAAGAAAAAGAAGAAGAAAAAGCAAATGATGATGATGAAGTATCTTCTGATCAGATGGTTTCAACAGAACCTGATTATGAAATGTCGAATGAAGAAGAAAATCAAGAGGATGATGATAATGTTATGGGAGGAGAACAAGAAGATGAAGAAGATGAGGAACTGTACGGAGACTTGAATCTCAACCTGGATAAAAGAGATGCGGAAATGACAAATGCTCAAACTAATCAAGAAACGAAAGAGGTTCACGTGACTTTGACTATTGAACCTATAGTAGTGCAACAACAAAGCCTCCTCTGTTTCTATCAGATTTTGGTGTCTAGATTCGTTAATATCTTCGGATAAGTTTTCGAACTCGATTTTAAATCTAAACGTTTAATCAAATATTCCTGTCAATGTATCAGTTTCCGCCACTACTGAGACACCTTCTTCTGACACTATAATTCCTCAACCACCCATTCCAATCATTCAATCTCAACAACAAACACATGATTCCACAACAACAACTAGTTCAACAACAACTTTGCCAGAAATCCCCAAATCTACATCTCTATTTAGTTTTGAACGAAGGGTGTCCTCATTAGAGACTGAACTATCTGAGCTCAAACAAACCAATCAATTTGCTGAAGCTTTATCATCTATTTCGGGCATTGTTGATAACTACCTTGCGTCTAAGATGAAAGATGCAGTGAATGTGGCTGTTCAGCTACAATCTAACAAGCTCAGAGAAGAAGCTCATGCCGAGAATGAAGAATTTCTTAAACAAATAAACTCAAACATTAAGGCCATAATCAAGGATCATGTTAAAGCTCAAGTATCCAAGATCATGCCAAAGGTTGAGAAGTATGTCACAGAATCTCTAAGAGCTGAAGTGTTCGCTAGATCATCCAATCAACCTCAGACATCTTATGCTGCAGCAACATTTCTCTCAGAATTTGAGTTAAAGAAGATTCTCATCGACAAAATTGAAGAAAATAAATCAATGAACAGATCAGACATTCAGAAGAATCTCTACAATACATTGATTGAATCGTACAACTCGGACAAGGACCTCTTTGCCTCATTATGGTTGAGTTGGTTGACTCTAAGAGAGGATGTGTTTTGATCAGACAAAGAAGAGAACCCTCCGCTGGATCAAACCGAGGGACGAAGCAAAGGAGATCAGGCAAGGAAGAGTCATCAAAAGAAGCAACTCAAAAGGAGTCCAAGTCTATAAGTTCTTCCAAAGGTGCATCCAGATCTCAACCAAAATCATCAGGCAAGTTTGCTCAAGTAGAGGAGCATGGTCCAAGGGTTGATGATTTGGAAGAACTATTGCATCAAGAGTTCAACAAAGGAAATGATGATGTATCGCCTGTAAGAGAGATAATAGCTATTGATGAAAGACTGTGGAATCCATCAGGCTCTCAAACTCCTAATCATGAATGGAACAAAACAAAGACTGTTGACAACCGACCTCCTCAATCATGGATGACGCAGTTGGCTAATGTTGCAGGCACACAATCCTCGTTTAATGAGTTTCTGGCTACTCCCGTCGATTTCTCTGCCTTTATCATGAACCGGCTCAAATTAAACAATCTGACTCAAGATGTGCTGACCGGTCCAACCTTTAAATGCATGAAAGGCATCGGTGCAAAGAGTGTTAGTGGAATTGGAATACCACTTAGAAGAAGTATTCAAAGCTACCAATGATCAGTTAGATTGGCATAATCCTGAAGGAAGACCGTATCCCTATGATCTCAGCAAGCCCCTTCCTTTAATTCAGAATGTACGAGGTCGTCAAGTTATCCCTTTTGATCACTTCATCAAGTGTTATGATCTCGTATAATATTAAAAGAGATAAACTTAAGTAAAATATCAACCTGTCACTTACAAGACGCGCTGCTGATTACGGTCATGTTAAATGGATTAAAGATAAAGTTCCTAGAAGTATATGGATTCCAGCACAAGTTGTCTACGACAAGCATGCTTACTGGGGAACATATCACTGGGGACCAAAACGTCAGAGATTATATGGATATGCTACCAACATGGAAACTTCAAAAGATGTCTACTCAAGACACAGGATCATTGCTGTTACGAGTCTTAAGATCATGGAGTTCTTTGGTTACAAACATTTGGAAAAGATTACCGTTCGAAGGCAGGACAATCAGCTGTACATGTTTCGAGAAGGCGATTTCAAAAGACTTCGTCTTTAAGACATTGAAGATATGTTACTTCTTCTTGTTTAAGGTAAGCTGACCAACCTCAATTTGGATGAACGATTTGCACTAAATGTGGCTTTAAGAATGTATATAAGACGCATTGTCATTTAAGAACGTGTAGAGGATCTACAACTGGCAGTTGAAAGCTACCAGAAGAAGATTAATCTCTCAAGACCAGACTCATACCGTTCAGATCTCAAAAAAAGACCCCCTACACTACTTACCATGATATCCAAGGCATTATCTATCAAGATGACATGGACAGAAATCATTTGATGTGCACTGATGAACTTCACAAGTTCAATGACAGCACACTAAACCATGTTCGCACCGCTCTCAATGATATTGCTACTGGGATTCAGATGGAGTACTTGCCAAAGAGAAAATGGAGCAAACAAGACAAGCAAAGAGCTCGGGTAATGATAAATGCCATTGATAAAAAACTCAGAGATAGAAGGTTGATGCGTAGTCTGGAAAAGTTTGTTGGTTGAAGACCTTACGGAGGAGACCTTCGGCTGCTACAAAGAACCATATGATTTCATCATATGATGTTCTCATCACACAGGTCAAACCTCATAAATAATATAAATTTGTGAATTTGTATATATGTAGTGTAGACTTATGGTGAAAATAAGGAGTGCTCGAGTACAAAATTTTCAAGAATTTCTTAGTAAATTCAAAAAAATTCAAATTATTGTACTCAGCACTATCTTATATACCTTCAAATATTAAAGGGGAGCATTAAAATGTTCCTATTTAGATATTGTGTAACATTTTGTCCCCGAACGTTTAATCAACTGATATCCAAAATATCAAGGGATTAACATTTTGGATAAGGGGAGAAAATGTGATTAAACTGAATCTAATTTGTATTGAAATGTGATTGATTAAATGGACTCAATACACTCCAACACTTAGCATGTACTGCGATTACGATGCACATGTTAAGGGGGAGCTTTTAGTGATGATGAAAACCTTTCAAAGTGTAAATCTTTTTTATATTTATATAAACAACACTTGATTGATATTTTTCAGATGATTTTGGCTTTCGATTGTGAAGGAATACCGAAAGACACCATGTACTTAAATTTATGAAGTTATAAGGTGGTTAGGTATAGGTATTCAAATCCCATGATCCAGCCAGAACCGGAGGGATCTACCCAGGGATATCCACTAGATAGTGTAGAAGTCCTTAGGTATGATACAAAAGGAGAAAAAGTGAGAATCGGGAAAAGTGCCAACTGAGATGGAGCTAGTACTGGAACAAACCCAACAAGGTACTAGTTATGAAGTCTCGGGAAGCGCTAAAGGGGTTGAAGAATTTAAAAGAAAAGTTAAGATAAAGGGTGAAAAGAAAGAAGCCCTCTTTACACTTAGGCAGACACCGGGTTAATACATCTGCTGTCAAGAATCACAAAGATGATTGCTGACATTGAAGACTGACATCATAGACCCAGTGATGCAATGCACAACCCTCCCTGGCCACTCAAGGTCTCTCAAAAGACTCTTGTTTCATTTCTCACAGAGATTACACACATTTCTATTGACTTTCTCACTCCGAGTTAGTTGATATTGAAAAGGTGGCAGTCTGCTCCAGCCTTCGATCACTAAAACCAAAGTGTACTATTGAGTCTAGAACCAAAAGAGATCATCTATAAATCTCATTAGGACACTTGTCAAAATTATGCTTTTTATCTCACACAATGTGAATAACAAGAAATATAAAGAGTCCTACGCATTATCCTTGTGATTTTGCCAGAACATCCAAGTGAGTCTTAAGTATTCACAGTGAATTGGAAAATCCCCTGGCTTTGGGGGGGAGCCAACATCAAACAAGCTCATGGTAGGTGACTTATACGATTCTTATGAATCAAACTTGTCACAACTGGAAAGCAACATCGGTGCAATTCTTTATGAATCAAACTTGTTCCAGGTTATGGATCAACGATTGATGAATTTTTGAAATGATTAACACTCTCGATGTGTCACAAAACCACTTTAGCAAGTGACACGTTTTTCGATGACTTTTTCAAATCGATTTTTTATTCAATTCGATGATGATGTAACTCACTGGTTCACTTTATCGTAGCTGTCCTGCTTGAGACGTTTGTCTGCTTTGAGATGTTCCGATAATGAGAACATGCTGAGTTTGATGAATCTGATACACATGTGTTAGAAAGACTCAATACTTCAGCTGGAAATCCTGTCAAGGAGATTCTTCTTAAATTGAATCTACCTGATCACAGGTCGATCCTCACGGATTCGAAGGTTACTCCAACCAAACACGGGCGAATGACAAAGCCATATTCGTCCCCCCGCTTTATTGCTAACTGTTTTAATGCAGGATACTTAAAGATGGAGGTGAAGGTACCTGATTCCAGCTGACTCACAAGATTCATAACCACATGCTCATACCCGACCGACAACCATAAAGACATCATGAAAGCTCAAGTACATGTTTCAAGACTTCCGCTACTCTGATACCGTACGTCTTTCTTGAAGTGACGAAGTATTAAAGTCAAAGAATTTCAAAGAAGTTTCCGTCACTCTGATACCGAACGTCTTTCTCGAAGTGACGAAGTGTTAAAGTTAAAGAATTTCAAGAAAGATGCAACATTAAAGCTTTTCAAGTCAACAAATCAAGAAAGGTATGAGCATGTCGGTCCAGAAGTCACAAGTTCACAAGATGGCAATGTTTACAAGATGGCGAAACGAGATTATACTTGGTTGATGATCTCAAGGTGTTCAAGATCACATTCAAGTCAAGATAAGGAAACAAGCTCAAACCTAAAGTCAATGATCACTACATCAAATCACAAGTTAATGATTGAAGTTAAACGAGCTCAAGACTAAAGATAAAGCATAGTATGCTAGGTTTAAATTTTATAAAATGGAGTGACCTCCCTTAGGGGGAGATTGTTAGGAACACGAAAGTGTCGGTCACTTCCATAGATAACAGTCGTTAGCTCGTTAAGTAATTTTTGGAAACTTACATAGTTAGTTAGCTAAAATCCCAGGGATAAACCCATGAAGCCCAACTCCACGATCCATTGTAAGTATATAAACACCTCTCCATGCCTTGGAGAGGTGGTTGGTTGGTTGTATTTTTCACATAGTTAATGCATTTCTTTTCTTTTACTTTCTCTTACTAGAAATACTTCCCTCCTTCCCACTTTCTCTCTCTAATTCTTGTTGTTAAAGATTATTTATATTCTTCACCTAAGCCTAAAAACCCAAAACCTACTGCTAAAGAACACCCTGCTAAAGATGACACCTGCCACCACTGCAAGGAGGTGGGTCATTGGAAGAGGAATTTTCCTATCTACCTTGCTGAGCTGTTGAAGAAAAAGAAGCATGCTGGCACTGCCAGTTCTTCAGGTATCTTCACAATAGAATTATTTTCTTTTCCTGATAAGTCCTGGGTGTATGACAATGGTTGTGGTACTCACATTTGTATCACAAAATAGGGCCTTAGAGGAGCAAGAAAGCTGGAACAAGGATATCTCTATTTGTACATGGGCAATGGTGTCTGTGCACAAGTAGAAGCTATTGGAAGTTTTGACTTAGTTTTACCTAATGGCCTAGTGATTTGTTTAGACAATTGTCATTATGCACCTACTATATCTAGAGGTGTTGTTTCAGTTTATCGTTTGGTTATAAATGAATTTGTCTAGTGTTTTACAGATTATGGAATTTTAGTTTCTAAGAATGATGTTCTTTATTTTAATGTTATTCCATGTGATGGTATTTATGAAATTGATATGCATAATCTTGTACCAAATGTAAATTATATTTAGAATGTTAGCAATAAAAGAGCCAAGCATAACTTGGACTCTACTTATCTATGGCACTGTCTTCTTACTCATATAACCAAGAAACGTATTAAAAAGCTGCAACAAGAAGGGCTTTTAAAATCAACAAATAATGAGTCATTTGATCAATGCGTGTCTTGTTTATCGGGCAAGATGACAAGAAAACCCTTTCCGCATCGTACCGAAAGGGCAACTGATCTTCTTAGAATAATACATACTGATGTGTGTGGTCCACTTAGACATGTGTCAAGACAAGGTGCTAGCTACTTCATTACATTCACGGATGATTATAGTCGTTCTAGTTATGTTTATCTCCTTAAACATAAACATGAGGCCTTTGAAACATTCAAGGTGTTTAAGAATGAATTGGAAAATCAACTCGGGAAGACAATCAAGGCTTTTCGATCAGATCAAGGTGGCGATTACATAAGCCAAGAGTTTAAAGATTATCTTAAAGCTTGTGGAATTGTTCAACAGCTTACTCCTCCATACACACCACAACACAATGGAGTGTCTGAAAGGAGAAATCGTACTTTGTTAAACATAGTTCGATCTGTTAAACATAGTTCGATCTGTGATGAATCTTACAACTCTGCCGTTACCCTTTTGGGATTATGCTCTAGAGTCTGCAACACGCATTCTCAATATGGTTCCAACCAAAAAGGTTGATAAGACACCATATGAATTATGGTATGGAAAAGTTCCAAACTTGTCTTACTTAAAGGTCTGGGGATGTGAGGCGCTTGTGAAGCGGGATACGCCTAACAAACTCCAACAAAGATCTGTTAAGTATATCTTTATAGGATACCCAAAGGAAACGATGGGTTACTATTTTTACTTTCCACCTAAAAACAAAATTGTTGTTGCGAGGTATGCTGAGTTCTTTGAGAAAAGTTTCATAACTCAAGAATTCAGTGGGAGGGCCATAGATCTTGAAGAAATTCAAGATGAAGATACACCACCTTCTGAAATCACTAGAAAAATTCCTTTGGAGGTTGAAGGTTTCGAACCACCTCATGAGGAAGAGATTCTGATTCGCATGTCTGAAAGGTCACGTCGAGTTCCAAATCGCTTATGTCTAAATGTAGATGCGTGGGAGCATAGTCTAGGGGATCTTAATGAACCCACTATCTATAAAGCTGCAATGTTAGATCCAAAATCTAATAAGTGGCTCGATGCAATGAATACGGAAATGCAATCCATGATATACAATAAGGTATGGGTCTTGGTCGATTTTCCTCCTAATTGTAAGACTGTTGGGTGTTAGTGGATTTTTAAGAAAAAGACTGACATAGATGGCATTGTACACACCTATAAAGCTCGTCTTATAGCAAAGGGTTATACTCAACTCTACGGGGTTGATTATGAAGAAACGTTCTCACCCGTAGCTGATATTAGAGCTATTAGGATTCTCATATCTATAGCAGCGTTCTATGATTATGAGATATGGCAAATGGATATCAAAACTGCCTTCTTAAATGGTTATCTTGATGAAGACATTTATATGGTACAACCTGAAGGTTTTGTTGATCCTAAACATCCCAGAAAAGTATGCATGCTTCAAAGATCTATTTATGGTCTTAAGCAAGCATCAAGAAGCTGGAATAAAAGATTTGATGAGGAAATCAAAAAGTTTGTTTTTGCTCAAAATCTTGATGAGCCATGTGTATATCAAAAAGCTAGTGGGAGTAATGTTACATTCCTCATCTTATATGTTGATGACATAATTATCATGGGAAATCGCATTCTAAGTTTACAAAGTGTAAAGGATTATCTTGGAAGGTTTTTTGCTATGAAAGATTTGGGGGAAACCACATTTATTCTTGGAATCAGAATCTATAGAGATAGGTCAAAGCGATTGATTGGACTTAGTCAAAGTGCTTACATGGATAAGATCTTGAAGAGATATAGGATGGATAATTCCAAACGTGGTCATATCCCCATGCAAGAAAGACTTGACTTGAACAAAACACAAGGTGCTTCAACACCTAAAGAGGTGAAGCGTATGCAAAATGTACCTTATGCTTCGGCTGTGGGATCCACTATGTATGCAGTAAGATGCACTAGACCTGATGTTGGTTCAGGCAAAATTTAACAAGCCGTTTCCAACAGAATCCTGGTGAACCTCACCGGACTGTTGTGAAAAATATTCTTAAGTATTTAAGAAATACTAAAGATATGTTTTGGGTTTATGGTGGAAATCCGGAAGCTGAACTTCGAGTTGATTGCTACTGCGATGCTGGATTTGAGACTGATAAAGATGACATTAAGTCTCAGACAGGATATGTTTTCGTTTTGAACGGAGACGTGGTGGACTGAAAAAGCTCCAAGCAAAGTACTATCGAAATGTCTGCTACAAAAGCTGAATATATTGCTGCTTCAGAAGCTGTAATGGAAGCTGTTTGGATTAGGAAGTTTATTTCAGGGCTTGGTATAGTACCAACAATAAACGAACCTATTAAGATGTTTTGCGACAATTTTGCCGCACTTCTTATTGCTAACGAACCGGGGGTTCAAAGAGGCGCCAGACACTATCATAGAAGATACCATTATGTTTGCGGGTGTATTGAACTAGGCAAAATAAATCTTCTTAAAGTTCACACATATGACAATCTAGCTGATCCTTTTACGAAGGCGTTACCTAAAGGAAAACATACTCAACATGCTAGGAGCATAGGACTTCGTTTAGCTAGTAGTTTCATGTAGATCTATGTTTAGTATTTGGATAACGGATGTTTGAACAATTTAATTTTATGATAATACTGAACATGAAAATGTCTTCATGATCCCCAATATATTGAGAAATAGTCACAGAAAGGATAAATGATTCCTCCGATCATCATTAAACACCACCCGACGTCACGCGATAAAAAGATAGCTTACAAACAAGGAATTGATGATCCCGGAATCCATTGAATGCACCTTAATGATTTCCATATTATTCAAGGTTGACCACTGACTCACTTTCATCTATCTTGTGCTGATAGGCCTTTTGATATGTTTTCCACTAACATGTTTTTTACTCAGTGAATTTGAATCAATTATATCTAAGGTATGCCTCGGATCCGCCTTTATTTGTGCCACAAGATACTCGTATCTGGTTCAGCAGGTATCTTAATGCACGAACTCCTGAAACCTTTTTGTATTTCACAAGCTAGATTGTTATTAAGATAATTTGATTTTTCTAATCATATACCACCCACTAATTTTTATTATTCTCTATAACATATCAGGCATCAGGTGCTAAGGAAGTTAACACTACAATAAAGGAGAGTAGTAGGCCCGAAAGAGCAAGTGTCTTTGCTAAACGTGCTCCAGGGTTGGGGGAGACACTTTACGAAACCAACATCAAGTGTCGAAGCTGATATAGTTGGTGGATCTATCACATGCTCTCATGCTCATCAACCAAAACAGAAGGAATCTACTGCCACATCAAAAACCTACACCTTTAAGAAAGGTATTTTCTACTTTTAAGAAAGGCATCTACTGCCACAATTCAGATGTAGATTGTCGGATGTGGTGCTATGGTTTTCTACAACAACATACTTAATTACTTTATTGAAATTTTGATTAGGATTAGGTAAGGCTTTATTTAGTAATGTGTAACAATGGAAAACTCTTGCAAAGCTGTACTGGTCGAATGATCAGAATGATAGGAGTGTAGAAAATGTACAAGGAGTATTTTTTTAGTTCTTAGTAGCTTTGAGTTTGTCACGGTCCAAAATACAAAGTTTCTTTTTAAACATTATCAGGTTGGAGTAAGAGAGGTGAAATATATCAATAATTTGATCAGGGATGGGCAAGGGACGATGCTAAAGTATAGAGAAAAGGTAGATATCATATTCTTAATAAAATGTCCCTTGTCATTGTGAATGCATTATTGTTTTTTTACGACGTCTTATCTTAATTATTACTTTGTTTACCATAATGAATAACCGTTTTTCTTAATAGATGGCCTTTGTGTTATCATGTTATAGTGTTGCAAAATTTTTAATTCTTAGTTTTATCTATTTTTTTATTCTTCTTGCATTTTAGACTCTGGTAGTGTTTAGCCCTACAGGTGATGAACTTGAAATTAACTCCAGGGAGGAAGTTATTACAAAGGTAACATTCATTTGAGTAATGGTTTGAATAGATCTCATATCATGCTTTAACGAAATAATTGAACAAGTAGATATTTACTAACCGAAATTGAAAAACACATGACCATAAGGGCGTCATAAAATGCAAATTAAAGGATATCAACTTCCTTTTTAACAGTGTTATGACCTGTCGGAAGGAAAAACTATTATGGCCAATAGAATTTAGCAGGTTACACATGGCTAACACTTTAATCGTCTATAGAATCCTTTGTAGCATGTACTTTAGTTAACAGTGAACCTTCATTGATTCTTTGGTTCATCACTTATAAGTTATATGTGGACAGTTGCAGATCTAATATTTACCGAATATGATTTACCTCTCTTTTAGGATAAAGGAGAAGATCTAGCAGAAATTCCAAGCGGAGAGGTAGCTGTCACACATCTAAATTCCTGCAATGGCCTAGAATTTGTATTACAGTTTCGTTTTGAATTGAATCATGGCATTGCTACTACAATAAGTAGTCCAGGTAGAGCTTCTTGATCAGGTAAAGGCCAAATTTAAGTGGAAGCGAGCCAAGATTTTGAGGGGGGAAGGATAGTTATATCTGAGGTTTGCTCGTCTAACAAATGTCGGAAGAGCCCTTATTTGCTTAATTCTTCAGGTTCAAGATATCTAATGAGGCGAATGCAAGCCTTAGGATGTGTAACTACCCTGTTAAGAGGAATCAATTAGAATATTTCATATTGAATTTAATGTGTGTACTTCATGCTAATCTACAAGATTTTTTGGTTACTTTGTGCTAATTTGTCACCTTGAACTTTTTATAACAGGGGAAGGAGACCACTTGTAGATATTACTTTTTATAACAAGGATTACTTGTTAGATGAATGATAAGATGGTCTCAGATTTCTACAATGAACTTCAAGAACACTGTAAGCACTTGAGAGACGGTATTGGTTGTATAGTTATAAATTACCGAGCTATAGTGCGGTGGGCTCGATGACTCTGTGCACTGGTGATGGCAGAGCTGAGACGCGCTTTACGGGGACATAGAAAGTGTGTTGAATGGTCGTTCGCTACATTGTTTTGTAGGCACGGAGGGGACAAGTAAATAAGTGACGACAGATGGTAGATTTAGTCCGAGACAATAGGGCCGTCGAATGCTGGGGGCGAGGGGATATTAATAGGTCAAACATATTAGCATATTTGACACTATCAAGTCAAGCTAGTTAAAATTCCACTATACACACATAACACATGTTTCGAATAATATTGCATGATTCCTGCAAAAAAACAATTACCCTGATGTTATCTTCAAACAATTACCCCTGTATGCAACCATTAATTTGATGACAATTTTTATTATCTTTATTCAGGGAGCAATATGAAGAGAACACAAGGACTTTTTCACCATCAACTAAGAGAAAGTGAATAGCTTTTGGATGATAAAGAGATTGTGGGCTACTGCTGCATAAGAAACTACAGAATTATAGACTAAATATTTCTTATATGCGACATGTTTGTGCATTATCTTTGTGTGCTTTTTTCGCTCTATTGTTCGTAATTTATCCTCTTTATAAATGAAATGATTGGGTTAACACTTGAATCCGACTATGATGTTAAGTATTTAAAGAGATCAATGTTATGGTTTTCATTTCTAAACTATGATGAAAGAGTCCCACTTTTAGTATGACATCTTGTAGAATGTTGGGGAACATTTTATGTCATAATAAACAAGCATAATTGGGAGAGGCGGACCATTGGTGGGTTCGTGTCAAGGAGTGCAGATTAAAAACAGACCATATTTCGTCCACTAAAGGTTTTAGGTGTTGGTAAGTTATAAAAAAATTCCATGAGTGACCACTTATTTCCGTCAAATAATTGAACATAATCAGTTGATGACCATTTGTCTCTAAAGACTGAGGAGAATAGTGACGAATATCGTCACTCATGGTTATTGTAGCGAGACGTGCACTCCTAACCCCGTAATTGACCCACCATTTTTCGTCACTAAAACTGTGACGAATTCTAGTTCTCTCTCGTAGCCTGACATAGTGACGGAGGCAATAGTGACTGACTGTGAACGACTCTAGATTTAGTCCACTGACTAGAAGACTTAAGACGAAAGTATAAAACTGTTATTGTGAATCTGTTTTGTCACTCAAGTGGTTTTTCTTGTAGTGGTATTTTTAATAAAATTTGACAGATAAAGCGAAGCGTGCATATATGTTTTTTAATACGGCACATATTTTTTTCTAATAATTTGACAGAGAAAGGTGAGCGTGCACCATAATGTTACTTGGAAGGGTACTCATGTGTCCCAACGAATTTGATGAAAAAGTGAATTGTGCATGCATGCTATTTCAAGAGTGCACATTTATATTTAATAATATACTTTTGTATTTGAATTGTATTTCATTTTTTTTAATTGTATTTATTGATATCAAAAATTTTGTGTACGAATTTATAATTTAATGGTTTTTTGTTTTCTTATAAATTAGGAGATTAAAAGAACATTAATTTATGTTTTTTATAAATTTTATATTATTGAAATAATTTACACAATAAACATATGCAATATATTATAAAAAGAAAAAAACTAGTTTCATGGCTTAAACAATTGTATTAAAGAAAAAAAAAAAAAACAACATATGCACTTTATTTTTTTTTAAACTTGTATCAAGAAACAAAATATGAATTTTTATAATATTTATGAAAAACATATATGCACCTCATTTTTTTGAAATATTTGCTGAAAAAAATAAAAAAAATAATTCTGAAAAATTAAAGGCATAATAAAAATGTGATTTTTTCAAAGAAATTCAAAAAAAATGAAAATGTTTTTTAACTAATTAACTATATTACCCTTTGAATTAAATAAAATGATTTAATAATACTAAATTCTTATTGGTCTAAAGTTGGTTCTGTAGGTTCTGTACAAAAAGTTGGTTCTGCAAAGAACGGCCCCCTATATATATATATATATACTTTTTTTATCATTCAAAATATATATAAATTTTATTTTTGTGGAAGACCGGGTTGACTCGGTGATCGAACCGGTTGAACCGGTAACCCGGGTTGATTAGAGACCGGGTTGACCTGGTGGTCGAACCGGTAACCCACCTTCCTTTTCCTACCGAAATTATTAAAGACCTTTAATTTTTAAAGTTTTTCAACATTTCCTAAAATAAATGTTGAAAATTCAAGAGGTGGAATTTTCTTTTTATATAGTATAATAGTATATAGATTAATTAAAGATTTTTTTAAAGTTTGTAATAATAATTTTAAATAAGGGTAATATAATAAACTTAATCAAGCTTCCCTATTTATTTTTTTAGTAGTGACAATTAAATTGAGACATTCCAAAAGAAAACGTGGACAATAATAATGAGACGGAGAGAGTATAACTATAAATCATGAATATACCCTATCTTGAGCCTAAAAAGCATTTACCAACAAATCTAACATGTAAAAATAAATAACAATCGCAAATAAAAATAATTAGCTGCTACATTTGTAAAAAAATGAAAAAAAACCAAACCCGTCCGGATCGTCGAGAACCGTGGGTTTACCCGTGTACACTAAAAACCCGCGTCGGGTCTAACCGGGTTTCAAAAATATAAAACCAGATTTAATTTGATCTGTTTTTTCGACCGAAACCGATTTAACCGATAAAATCAAACCGGGTTTCAAAACATTGGACACAACCATAGAAGAGTTTGTTTAAGTCTTTTAAGAGACATAAATTTCTTCTCTGATGCTATTTGCTGCTTGTGTTTTTGGTTTTAGTTTTGCTTTTACTTACACACCAATATAAGCACGGTCCAATACTCCAATACAGGCTAACACATTTACGATCCAAACCCATTTAGATCACAAGACGAAATATACAAGTGACACGTGTCATCGTTTATCCATAATGAACACCTTTTGATCAGTCAATGAGTGCTGAGTAATCATTAAACACATGATAAAAACGCGTATGGAAGTAGGCCCAGCTTCAAAGGATGCATTATTATAAACAAAAGTAATAAAGCAACCCCACTATGTGACACTGCATTATTGTAGTTGTTTGTAAAAAATGAATGCTACATGCACACAAATTTTACAAAACAAAATCCACATCATGATGTGTCATAAGAATATATGATATTCTTTCTCTTGCTTTTTGAACTTTTTCTTTTATTTGCATCAACAAACTTGCATACACATCATGGTGTGGATTTTGTTGAAGTTGCTTATGGAAGGCGTTTTTTACATCACTTGGTAGTCGGTTTGGAACTTCCGTAATAAATCGATCTTTGGTCCCTTTCCGTCTAAAGCTCGGTTATTTGATGATATCGTGGCGCTTTCTTTCACGTAGTGTAGATCTAGAAGCAAGTTAAATTTTAATAAGATAAATTGGTTAAAGAATCCTCTTTATATTTCCATGTAATCCTTTTCTTGCTCCTTGCTAGCGTTTTAATATAAGTTGTTGTTCAAAAAAAAATGGAGAAGACATTATAATCTTTTCTGGGGTTGCAAATCAAACTGTTAAGTTAATTTTTCGTCGGTTTAGGTTATAAGTGATAGAATCGACCACACATGCATACAAGCGAAATATAACTCTTGTATATATACTGTTTCAATAGAGAGAGAGAGATGTCGCAATATGCAAGTTTGAGACTTAACCGGCCAGAAGTACTATGCTTGATGGCGGTGGGTTTAAAACTCGTGGATAATAAGCAAAAGAACCCGCGCGTTGCAGCGGGGCTAATTTTTTCCCGAATAATTTTTTTTACGTTTCGGGGTTTTTTTTTTTGCGATGCGTTATGCGGGGCTAATTTTTAATATTTTCTTTTTTTGTATGATTCGGGGGAAAAAAATTTGCGTTGGGACGGACTAATTGTTTCCCGAATATTTTCTTTTTTTGGGACGGTTTTGTAAATTTTTTTACGGGAATTTTTGTGTAAGAAAATCGTAAATAGTTAAAAGGTGAGGGTCTGTTTTGTATTTTTTTTTACTTTGGGCCAGATTTTAGGCTATTTTTTGGTTTTTTTTTTTGGCTAATTTTTCCCGGATATTTCCTTTTTTTGTATGATTCGGGAAAAAAAATTGCGTTGGGACGGGTTAATTTTTTCCCGAATACTTTCCTTTTTTTTGACGGTTCGATATCTTTTTTTTGGGCCGATGAATGTAAAAAAATTGTGAACAATAAAAACTTGACGTGTTTTTTTTGTCAATTTTTTACAGGATTTTTATTGTAAGAAAATCGTAAATAGTTAAAAGTTGAGGGATCGTTTTGTAATTTTTTTACTTTGGGCCAGATTTCAGGCTAATTTTGGGCTAGTTTTTTTTTTACTTTGGGCCAGATTTTGGGCCAGATTTTATGCGAATTTTAGGCTAGTTTGTCGACAAATGTGTATATTAGTAATAATTTTTTTATATGGCTTATGTATTGCGCCTCATGTTTAAAGTGTTGTTTTTTTTTTTGCTATATGGGTTTTTTTTAATATAATGGGTTGTACGTTTGTGACTATATCGATTATTTAAAGTTATTAGGTATCGAAGATGTTTCCGCGGGTAATTTTTTTATCTGAATAAATCGGAACTTTTGGAATATTTTTTTTTCCTCCTACTTTGTGCATACAAATTTAAAAAAAAAACAAAATAATTAAAAAAAAAAACAAAATCGGGCTGGACCAAAATAGGAGTCCGTTACTGTAGTAAAGTGGTCCACTGTCAAAACGACAGTGGATTAGTCACTCAATGTGTATATTAGTAATTTGGTCAATGTGTCAGAAACTATGATTAAAAAAAAACTACTATGCTCGATCACTTCACGTGGGAATCTTTGGGTCCATATAGATGAGACGATGAACCCCACGTGTTGTTATAAATGTGATGTTAATGTGTTCAATTCGCGTAACATCATATATGCTAGCGCACAAAAAGTTACCATCTATTTGATACCAACAATATTGTTAGTTAAGTTTTACAATTTTCTTGTCACACTTGGAAGTGTATGCAATTTCTTTCATGCAAATACATGGGACATCTATATTTTAGGGTCTTAAGTATCAGATGACATAACATATTACCATTTACATATATACCCTACGCCGTTTTGGTGCTACTCGAATAAAATTAATTGGTTATATGTAGCCTAGTGTTGCGGCACTGTCTTCACAAGAGGTTTCATGTTCAAGCCTCACTAGATATTTTTTTTTTTGGAACGGCAATTTGTGGCTACATGGCCCCTAGCCCAGAAGGCGTAGCGAGCTCACACAACCAGGTTGGGTCCAGCCCAGAAGGCAATGACACATTTCCCTTTACACACGCGGGAGGAAACCCTTATCGCCCTAGACAAGACTCGAACATGAGACATTGCCTAGGAGGGTAAAACCTCCATACCATTAGACCAAATGTCCGTTGGTTATTTTTTTATTTTTAGTTGCTTATATAAATACAGTCACATTATTTTCTAGAAAGTTTTTTTGTTCGTTGCTAATATGTCGAGTTTTCTTCTGTTGTCACCAAAGTGCTTGTAACGATAGATCATGGTCCGTCGTCAAATTTTGTTGCTG
>BQNB010073205.1:0-32189 GCA_026074375.1 Tanacetum coccineum
TGATTCTGATCCTCTTGGTGTTGTATTTATACATGTTTGTATTTGTTTACATATTTGAGGGGTGAGTTCGCGCGAGTCAGTATCATAATAAGTACACGAGCTCTTGTCGGAGGCGTAGCCGATGTGTCGTCGAAAGAAAAGTGATACCGATTCCTAGCCTAATAATGTAAATAATAATAATAATGTTGCAAGTTAGAAAATAAATAGTAAAAGTTTCATTTTCTAAAACCAAGGGATTCTTTTGAACTAAGGTTTGCAAAAGTCTACAATGCTTTTTCATCGGAAGTTCATGCATTTCGGTTAGTATTCTCCGGATGGGGTGTCAAAAGCCTTAGCACTTACCCGATGACGGTGGGATCGCTAGAGAAGAAAGTCATTTATGGGACAAGTGAACCAACGATGTCTAAGCTAAGGAGGTTTTTGTTTGCTTTGAGATGTGATCTTGCTAAGTGATTAACATATTTGCCCAAAAGGCCCATGTGTAAAGCTTGGTCGGATTTCATCTATCTAAATATGTGGATTTAATGGTTTAAATTAATTTGAACACGCACACCTTAATATATGATTTATGTCGGGAAGAGAAATTCACAAGTTGTAATTATAAGTAGTCTTAGCATTTTAGCTCGTAATCAATAGTGATCTTATTTTTAAGCTTAGCATGGGAAAAGTGAAAAATCGGGGATGATGAAGTTATCTTTTAGACACTTAAATGTGCTTTTTGTTCTATGATCCTTAAAGTTACCAATGAGGTAATGAAAACAATACATTATGTCAACACAAATAAGTTTAGGTAGTTAATTATCAAGATAAATCATAAAAAGAGAAAAATCTTTGAAAATTGGAAGTCGGGTGTTTTATAACTTGTGATCTCTTATCTCTCTCAACAAAAATCTTTGCTACTTTTCAAAGGTTTAGTTTGGGGAAATTTTGAGGTATTTGGTTATAAGGCATGTGATATTGCGTGAGGACACACAATCGTTTAGTTTGGGGAATTTTGATAAGTGTTAAATACACATATCCGTTGGTACCTAAAATAACCAAAATAAACCCAAAACAGACCAAAAATGGCAAAAATATGCTTGTATTTGTGTTTTGTGTGTGCAGGTACGGATATATCAAAAATCACAAGAAAACAGTCAAAAACAGTCAAAAAAGCAAAGCAAACAACGGAACGATGAATCATTAAGAGTTCAAAAAGAAGCCAAAGATACAAGCCGAAGCCAAATCCCTAGCCATTTCCTCTTTTATGAAGCCACAAGGGCTAGTTTTGCTATTTTCAAAAGTTATTTATAACTAGAAAGAGAGGAAAGAAAGAGAAGGACCACTTGTGCAAACTCCCCAAACTCCAACAGTTTTAACTGTCGAAATAAGGGCGCCAAAGGTGTTACTGTTCACCCATCGTCCCGAAAGTTACCATCCAGTCAAAAACAAAGGGGTTTCTCAAATTAAAGGGCTAGATGGTCAATTAAGGAGCTCATAAGTGCAAGGCAAGGGTCAAATCAGTCTTTCCAAGAGATTCATTAGCTCAAGTTCAAGCTAAAGCCACGTCAACAATGGTGAAAGCACAAATTTATGTGGGTTTTTGTGCTAAAACACTCACAAAAGAAGCACAAACGTCACATCAATGGAATGACACGCTGGCAATCTTCAGGTGTCCACATTTTGATCAAACGGCCACAATTGATGCTTGGATGATTGAAGAAATGATTGGCCAGGATTGAAAGATTGGAGGGCAGGGCAAGAGATCCTAGAAGCTTCCTCAAGTCCTATAAATAGGCCTCATTCTCACACACACGAGGAGTGTCTTTTGTCTAGTTTTTAGTAATTTAGTCTAGCTTAAATTCGTATTTTCCTTAAATGTAATTTTTCCTTTTTCAAGTAATGTAATCAGCTTCTTTAATTAATGAAATTCAGTCTTTAGTATTTTAAATCTCATTTTCTAAGCTCTCATCTAAAGTCATAAGCTCTCTTAATAAGCCATATTGTCTCATTAAGCTATTAAGCTCATATTAAGCTCTTTCAGTCTATAAGCTGAAATAGAGCTGTTTGAATTCAGTATTAATCTTATCTAAACCTTAAATCAGTTAAGTCTATTATGGATCTTACTAAATTTGAGCTTTTAGATACTTAACTGGAAGAGACCCCAAGGACTTATACCCTATCTTATAGATAGCTAGGGAGCTAGTAGCTGCCTTAATGTTCCTATTGTTTACTAAAGGATCAATTAAGTTTCTCTTATATCATTCTTCCTATTGCTTAGTTTATATGGCTTTTATGCTTAATTTGCTTATTTGCCTATTCTCTTTGCTTATTAGTGTTTAAATATCTCTTCTAGTGCTTATTAATTATATTTCTAGTCTGTTTTTTGCTTAAATAGTTATAGATCATTAGTTTACTAATTTCTGTCATAAAAACTCATAAAATCTAAAAATATTAGCTTAGTTTAGACTAAGATCTTAGAATTATACTTATTTAGGTTGTTTAATCATGAATTGCTAAGTTTGTTTTAAAAAGCTAGTTTTTAGTCTGGAAAATTTTAGTATTTGTTTCATTAGATTTCTCTTAAAAAGTTTTTCTCAAATCTGTCATAATCTTAAATGGGTGTTGGTTTAGATGCACCTCTTGAATTACACCAAGCAGTAACTAACATCAGTTAGACTGCTGAACTTTATACAACCAGTACAAACCTATAAGTTAGTACTGTTAGTTATAGCTTATATAAATTTAGTTTTAGCTTATATTTCCTAGCTTATTTCATAGTTTAATTCTGATCTTAAAAGTCAAAATTGCATCAGCAGTACTTTCAAGAGAAAGTACTGCTGAAATTTTTACACTAGCAGTACTAACTCCAGTTAGTACTGCTACCTTTAGCATAGTTTTAAGTTCAGTAATTTTAAGATTTAGCTTATCAAATTCATTAGGACTTGAGTTTTAATATAGCTTAATATAGTTTAAGTCTTTAAATTTGTTTTCTAGCTTATTGTCTTAGCTTAATTTGCTGTCAAAAGTCATAAAAAACCTGAAAATTCCAAAAATAGTACTTAGAAACTTAAGGATTTAAATTTGTTAATTTAGCTTATGGGTCTAGATTTTCTATCTTAATTAGATAGATTATAAGTAGTTTTTAATAAAACCTTAAATTTCTTTCTAGAGTCTAGTTTATTTCTTAAGGTTTTAAAAGATCATTTGTGATTTTGTGCGATCTTGCTTATTTTCTGAGTTTGCTTAGTTCATGGCCCTCAATTTTAGGTTGTTTAAAAGGTACTTCAAGCTTTTAAGTTTCTTTCATTTTAGAATAAGCACATCATAAGCTTTCTAAATCACTTTTCCTTTTTAGATTTAAGCTTTATTTGAGTATCATAATCGCTGTTTTAGTAAAACCTAGCCCAAACCCCTAGTTTCTATAACAGCTTATTAATAAGCTCTTTTTAGAGTTTATCTTTGAGTTTCAGACCATAGTGCATTGTTAATTTTTGTTCCCCACTAGCTTCCTTTATAACTTTTCTTTCTGTTTGAGTTTTTCATTTTAAGCTCTTTAAAATTCGAGTTCTTATTGGACTTAAATTTGTGATAGGGGTA
The DNA here is from genome assembly GCA_026074375.1 of Tanacetum coccineum. Taxonomy (NCBI): domain Eukaryota; kingdom Viridiplantae; phylum Streptophyta; class Magnoliopsida; order Asterales; family Asteraceae; genus Tanacetum; species Tanacetum coccineum. Next base: position 3,580 of record BQNB010073205.1, read on the forward strand.
GATTCACAGTAATAGTGTAACTTATTGAATTTAGGGTCGTATTACATAAGTTGTCCCTCCGTTAGTCTGTTATTTCTCGTTAGTCTCTTAGATCTTTCACCATTGATGCCATTAGTTAAGTTTTTTTAATTAGTTATTAAGTTTAATTTAATAATTAGGGGTTAAGTTTTAATTAGTTTTTAATATATAACTTTATAAAAAAGATTAAAAATTAGGGCTTTTAATTATTTATAATGATTTTTCGGCACTCTTTCGTTATTTATGAAATATTAGTTTACATTTTAGGGATACAATTTTATTCCCAATTTGCTTACTTTTCATTTACGTGATGCTTCTTATATAGTAGTAATAAGCTTATCCAAAATATCTTTGCTGTCAATCAAATCAGAATCCGAACCTAAAATCGAGGTTTTCAATTTTCACTAGTCGTTGGTGAAATGACCCGGGTGATCATACTTACCCGTTAGAACATACGTTAATATTAATATATTATATTATTTTTGTAATTCATAACTTTTTAATTACCTTAGTTAAAGGTGAGTAGTTGGAATATTACCAAGTAGTATTTGTTTTTATTAAATATTTTATAAGTAACGTAAAAGCTACAAACACTTTCCTACCCCAAAAAACAAAATCATAGACTAAAATTACTTGGATTTAATAAGAACGAGGAACCAATAGCTGAAGCTAATAGCATGCAACACATACCTCACTGGCTACAAATGTTCAATCCAACCGTTGAGAGCTTTCAAAATGTTTTTGAAGGCAAAACCGTGTTTATTTTCATAGGCACATACGCAAAGAATCACTAATTCTTCATACATAAAGAACTAATATATTAATTTTGTCCAATAATGTTATTATTTTATGTCTTTCATGTTATTACCCTATTAGTCTTTGTATTTTTTATTACAAGTATTTACATTTTTATTAGTTTGTTAAAAGTGTTTCTATTAACTTGTGTCTTTACTTTTATAATTTACAAGTATGTTACTATTGTTTACATTTGTATGCAAGATAGAGTTAAGAATGTTTTCATTTTAATTTATGGATAAGTTACATATAATAACTGAGTTTTCATAAGTCGCTTAAAATATTGCGTGATCTATTTTAGGTCAGCGACTTGTCAACTCATTGTCATTACAAAAAACCAAAAATTGTCATATCAATGTTGTACACTATATATACGGTTTCCATAAATTCAAATGACAACATTCTTAAATCTGTCATACATAAAAATGAGGTTCAAGTATTACAAAATTTAAATGTGTGTTACATTCTAATGAGACCGAAATAGGTGTCATTATGTATGATGATATGACGTACTCACTTTTAGTTGAAATGGTGGTCAAAATTTTCAATTTAGATCTAAATGTCTGGTTTAATTTATCGTTTAACCTCCCTTCAATTGAAATGGATATTACAAACGACGAGGATGTCAAATTATTTGTTGAATGTGCTTCTAATTCCACTAATCGAATACCACATTTGTACGTTGGTCAACCTAAAAAACCAGAAGCAAGGATAATACCCGGTCCAGCGGGTATTCTTCAAGCGGCGTTGCTCCGATAAAATGCAGCCGTTATGGAAGGTGGCCATGAGAACGTAATGCCCACCCAAGAGTATGTTAGAAAAATAATTGATGATGCGTCTGAAGATAATCATTTTACACTTGGCCCATGGCTAAGCGCAGTTGTGTATCTGCATGCTGAATGGGTCATTACATCTGGTTGTCTTGGCGATATGAAAAATATTGCAAGAACGGGAAACTTGAAAGGGTGGTAGGCGTAATCATGTCTTGTACGCCGAATGCGTTGGGAGACCTAATAGTTACATTGAAAGATCCATCGGGTACAATGGGTGGTACAATTCATTACAAAGTCTTTGAAAATGAGGATGGTTACGCAGAGTCTATCAACGTCGGATCTATTTTGATACTTCATAACGTTTATGTCTTTACCACAAAATCATCAAACCATTATCTTAACATTACAATTAGAAAGATTCTTAAGGTTTCGACAAGGACAAGGTTTTTTAGTTTATTTTTTCCTGATGGAGTTGTATTAGAGATTTACAAACAGTTCTCATAACTTGTAGTGCTTGGTTACGTCTATTTATGTCTACTTTATTTTTTGTATTTAAGTCATCTCATTAATTTCAAATTAACCAATTGACTAATTTTGTTAATGTTAAAATAAAATACAATATAAATTTACTGCTCGTAAGGGTACCAAATTATATACAACTTAAACTAATCATATCCACATTCGGAAGTATCCTCACAACGACATTCATACAACCTAATCACCATATCAACTCTAACGACGCTGAAAAAATTATTTGGATGACAAACAAATACTGGCGCCTAACCGCTACAAAGGTTTTTGTTAGGAATTGATGAGGTGTCATTTTATACACTTTTTCGGGGTCGTTTAACCCCCTAAATCGTGTATTTATGGCCAAAAAAGGTACTTAATCGTTCCTTTTCCAGGTAATTTAGCGTTTGAAGGCATTTTGAGAAATACACGTGACTTGGACTCATTTGGAGAAGAAACGAACAAGACTACGAACCTACACCAACATCTCTCAAGAATTTCTACTTAGAAGCTAGAGACAGCGTCACAAATTACACATGACGCCATCACAACCCATCTCAAGACGGTGTCAGATTGTACGACCCAACCCATTATCTAGAATATTCTATTCATGACGGCATCATGATTAACACGTGACGCTGTCACAACGGTTTTCCTATATATACAAATCTGTTTTTAGGGTTTTAAGTGTGTAACTTTAGAGTAAAAGAAAGGGGTGAACCCTAGTCTATTTAGCAGCTATTAAGGATAATTTTTAGGGCCTCAAAACCCTAATAACACTCATCAAATTCATGTTTTAATTAAGTAAGACAATCTTAAACATTCAATATGTCTGTTGGTGATTCTTATATGTTTCTTCAACTTTATCTTTACCATGCTTGGCTAAACCTAATATTGTGTTTATTTATGATTGTATGAAACCTAGGATAGTAATCTTATGATGTTGTTTCTTGTGATGAATATACTTGTTAGGTCTTAGAAACATCTTTTGTCTGTAATTGGCTGATGAATATGTCTAGGAAAACATGACTGTGTAGAAAGGATAGCCACGTGTAACAGTCCTTCATACTACCATGCCCCTTATATGGTTGTTCATTCTTAAAATATTTCAAATGCATTTAATAAACTCTTAGGCAGTTGTAATAGTCATCATACTACCTTACATTGTGCATTGCCTTAACGAAAATTAACTAGGACTGGCGGGTTTAGGTGTAATTCGATCATGACTAGGAAAAAAATTGCATGGTAGATCAGCACACAAGTGTGACAAAGCGAACAAAATAGGCAAAGCAATCTAGGGAGTAATACATGATTAAATAAACATAACTTTTTATTATATTGTTATCACTAGTAGCTTAGATTATTATTTAGTTTAATAGCTAAAAACCAACTAAACTCTCAAAAAATATGATTTAATACTGCTTTCCTATAAGAACCATAAAAAATACAAAAATAATCTTCTCTTCAACCCATAGAATTCTATTAGAGCCGTGATCAAGCCTTCCAAACCCTATTCTCCCCCTTGAGTAACGATAACAACCCCCGATTCTTGGCCTATTACTACTCTACAACGAGTTAGGTACACTGCCTAGGAGTTTGTAAAGACTTCTTGTAGAAGTCCCTTACACAACCGCAACAAGTTTTGGCTGCCGCTACGTAGGAATAGTTAAGTTTTGATAATAGTTTTTAGCTTAGTTCTACTTGCTGAATCCTATCAAAGTAAGATTTAATTTCGCATATAAGCTTTCATGAAGTCTAACTTTTCCTTTGTGTTATCTTTTCGGTAACCCTTTCTCGACACCACCATGTGAGACGGAATCATATCCGCACTCTAGGAGACTACTCCAAACCTAGCCACGAGGGCTATAGGAATACCATCGAGCTCCCCGTAGGGAACAACATGGTACCTCTTCGATCCGACACCATTCGGTTGGTGCAAAACGGATGCTCATTCCACGGACTTCGGTCCGAGGATCCAAACCAACACCTCAAGGATTTCCTAAAACTAGTGGACTCACTTGACCTTGATGGTGAAAATAGGGAAAGAACGCGCCTGCGTTTATTTCAATTTTCCCTTCGCGATCAAGCTAGCAATTGGCTTGAACGTCTTCCAGCAGGATCCATCACCACATGGGAGGATCTTACTACTCATTTCCTTGCTCAATTCTTTCCACCAGGAAGGACCGCAAAACTCCGCAATGATATCCTGATGTTCCAACAACATCATGGAGAATCTCTATCCGAAGCATGGACTCGTTTCAAGGACTTACTCCAAAAAGTCCCTCATCATGGCATCGACCTTTGGCTCCAAGTCTAAATTTTTTATGACCATGTCAATCCCGTCACAAGACGAACCATTGACCAATCGGCTGGTGGTAAGCTTCGTGACCTTAACTCCGAAGAATCATGGGCATTATTAGAGGACCTCGCCCTCTATGATAACGAAAGTTGGAATGACCCAAGGGATTTCGCTAAGTTGGTCAAGGCAATCGCTTTGCCTCAAGATGTCCCAAGTACATCTGACCGCCGCCTAATCAAGCTCGAAAATCAAGTTCAACGCTTGATGGAAGCTCATCTTGCTCCGACACAACCTACTCAAATGAATAAAATCACTACCTTATGTGAGATCTGCAGTGGTCCCCACGACACTCAGTATTGCATGGAAGATCCCGAATAAGCCATTGTTGAATACGCATCCTCACGTACCGATGAAGCGGGAGGTAAGTGGTATACTTTCAAGCCCGAGCAAAACAATATTGGTGACACCTATAATCCGTCATTGAGAAGTCACCCAAACCTTAGGTGGAGACAACCTCAAACTTCCCAAAATAATTTTTCAAACCCACCTAACCGGTTCCACCCTAACGGTTCAATCCCAAACCGTTCCTTCAACAACCATCCTCAAAGCTTTATAACATCAATAAGTCTGAAGGATGTGTGTATCTAACTTCATGGCATCTCAAGACGCTAGGTTGTCTAAGTTTGAAGCCAATTTCAAACGACAACAAGGTGAGATGACTAACAAAATAGACATTGTATTGAAGGCCATCACCGATCAAATCGCAGGCACATTACCTAGCGACACAGTTAAGAACCCGAAACTAGGGACTCATCCAATCTCGTCTGCTCGTTCTTACCTAACAATCGATCCCCAATGCTCATCTCACCCTTCTAACTCAATCAATGCTATCAAGGCACATTTCAAGGTGGCAACCATTTCCTAAACAAGCTTGCTACAACCTAAGATTGAAACTGAACCACAACAACTAGAAGATCCCGAACCAACTATTGAAGATGAATTCTAGGATTTGCATCTTAACCTACCGGTTCTTGAAGTCCTAGCTCACACGGAAATCACCAATCTAATAATGCCCATATTAGATAAATGACTTAGAGAAGCTTAGAACTATGCAAAAAACGATCAGTATTTGTTCCAAGGAGAGATACATGTGAAAATGGAAAACCCCGGACATATTCATTTCTACCTTGTAGAAATTAGGGACCAAATCTTTCGACACCTTGGCTTGATCTAGGATCATGTGTGAACATAATCCTACTTTACCTCTTCAAAAAACTTAACATCGGATTATTAAAAGAGACTAACCATATCTTTGGGTTAGCTGACAAAACCAAATCCTACCCCGTTGGGATTGTTAAAGACGTAGAAGTCCACAAGGAAAACTCAAAAACTAATAAATGATATTCTAAGTGATTGATATAAAGAAGGACCCCCGAGACCACCTTTGCTAGTATGGGAGAGGATTCCAAGCACCGCCAACGTAGTTATAGATTGTAGGATGGCCAAAATAGCGGTGGGGGAAGGAATCACTAGGTCGGTATTTAGAGTAAAAGGGGTAGACTTAGGTGAGGATGAAGCACCTTATTGGACCACACTTGGAAAAAGGAAGTCATACAAACCACGACCTCTCTCGGATGGAATAGGCGCACGAATCCCTTATTATGCTAGGACGGACTACTATGACTTAGCCATTTTACCCGGAGAAAGCGGAAATTGCTAGAGATGCCGAGCTCAATCCTTTTAAGGATACCTTAGTGTTTAAGTAGATGGTAGAATTCTTAGGAGCCATACCCATTAACCTTAAAAGTAATATGTGGGAATCAGAGGACCTAATTAAAAAACCAATTAACTAGGATAAACCATCCAAAAACAGAGATGGAGCATGGCACTCCAAGATTAGACTAATCGACATAGACGGAAAGGAGTTTACAAAAACCCTACAGTCAATCCCCACCACTATTAAACTCTCCGAAAGGAGAAGTCCAAGGGAAATCACCAGACTTGGACCCACTTCCATACACGAAGAACAAATGACATCGAGTCCTAGCTACAAGACTCGTAAAATAAAGAAAAGCACTTTTTGGGAGAACCCAATATTTACTTTTCCCGCAATTAGGAGTGTAGTGTGTTTTACTCTTTTCATTTTATTCTATCATGTTTGAACTCTATCTTGTAATCATGCTTTTTACTGTTTATAACCTCTTCTTAATTTTAATCAAAGGTATTTTGCAAATAATAAGTGTAGTGGAATCTATCCGGTTTTTGAACCAAGTTCAAGCATGTTAAATAATTTGTTTAGATTAATTCGCGTCAGTTTTGAGTCATATGAGTAAATTATCAAATCTCAGGTTTTATGCAGCTATTTGTATAGGAATTAACTAATGGAATCAAGTGCAGGAAATTTTCATCATAAAAAATTTCATTTCACAGAACGTGGAGACGACGTCACGATTTACGCGCGATGCCGTCACCACGACACCTTTGACGGGGTCAGGATTTTCCTGACGGCATCAAACGCCCAGGTCTATAAATCTTAAAGTTTTTAATTATTTTTGAAAATAAAACTTACATAGCTATAAAAATATGTAATCTTCTGTTATAAACCTGCAAACGACGATGAGTTTGACAAATCTCCTCATCCTAACTTTAACTACTTTATTCGAAAGTCAAACCCTAAAATCATATTGTAATTTGAATATCGCACATTTTTTAAGCTTGGTATAGTTGGTTTTGTCTTTGATATACATGTTATATTTTGAAGAGAAGAAGCTTGGAAGTTCTTAGGAAGATTCATTGGACTAATCTTGATACGATTTAAAAAATAACCAGTATCCGCATGTTTCTCTCCTTTATTAAGCAAACCAGGGGATACTAGTTTTTTTTTCCTTGTTTTCTCTTTTCCCTTTATTATTTCGATTTTTTATAACGGGGAACTTCTATAGAACATTGGGGACAATGTTCAACTTAAAACAAGTAGGTGGAGAAATAAGCCTTTAAAAACTATTCTTTCATTTGCCAATTTGATTTGTACATAAAATAATGGGGAACAAATCAAAACATAGCCATAAGAGGTGATTTTGAGACCTAAAATATAAATTTTTTTTTATGACACATAACCGACGAAAAACAATTATTAAAGAGCGTCTCAAGGATAAAATTTTATGATACAGCACAAAAACCCTAAAAATCACCCCCAAAAATGTAAGTTCAGCCATTAGATTTTAAAACCTAATAGCTTGTTCGAGTTAAGGAGTGAGCAATCATGTGTGTCTACTCCGTCGTTACGGATGTGTATTGCTGGTAATGTCCTCCTTTTTTTGGAAACATTGGTATTGGATACTTTAGGATTAATAAAGTGTACCGGTATATATTAAATTCTAAACTTGTTTATTGTATGCATCCCTAGACCGCATATGTAAGTGTTAGGATTACTGATAAGAGGCATTAGTATTAACCAAGTTTTAAACCTGTAATTTTTATGGTGGTCCACACTGATCATATAACAATCCCTAAAACACCCTTACCATGCACTCACCTTTAGTGCAAGATACGCACTCCCCAAGTAACAATCCCCGAGCCCTATCCTTTTTCAAAGATCCGTAATTTACTGGTTAAGCCTGTACTTTTAATGAGAGCAATTGTCACCCTTGTAAACCAATCGTTACAGCCCAAATAGCCTAGCCCCAACCTTGTATGATTCAATTTTAGTACATTATTTGTGTTAACCCAAGTTAATTATTGAGTAAATGGTTGCTAAGACCTTATATCCTTGGTAAATACTGATTTTTGACGATTGGGATTCATGTAGTATTTATGTTTCGCGTAAAGAATAGGGAAGAAAGGTTAAGTCAATACCCCCAAACAATTTGTTAATGATCTCCTATGTTATTTTGATCCACCACAAATCGGGTCATTAGATAGATTGTAAATTCGAGCATTGTTAAGCTCAAGTATAGGGATACGTGTTATAAACCAACCCCAATTATGCTGTGTTAAATCATTAAAAAAATATAAAAGAAAAAGAAATAGATTGAGTGAGTTTGTGTAAAGTTTGTATAACTTCGTCCGAGTCCTTGCTTAGCAAACCAAAACAGCGAGTATCGTGTAAATAATTAGCTAAAAACCCATCCACTCCAAATTCACCCAAATCCACCCATATGTATCTTATCCGTTTATGTTTCCCATTAATGTTATCATAACACCTACTCTCAACAAAACCCTTAAAAAAGACCTCTTAGATAGTAATGGAATAATGCTTTGCGCCTAGCCGGTGGAGGTTTGATCCTTTTATACCAAGCCTATGGTAATTTATATGCTATGACAGTTAAACGAGTGTTGATTACCGTTTCCCCTTATGTTTATAATTTATTTACACCCGAGTGAAAACAGCGAATCCCAAACACTTATGTGATGTGCTAGTATATACTTTCCATGCTTTTAATTAACGAGGTCTTAGAAGGTTTGTATTCCTTAGGGTTACAAGCTAAGAACTCCTTATATGAACAACCTACCCGGTTTCCATTTACTATCACATTCCCAATGTTCTCCTGAACGTTCTCATTAACCACATTACCATTTTGATTTCCAACATTTTCTCGGTTACTAACCTGAGCTAGCACGGCGGGTAAGAGGTTCTGAAATTGTTGGGCAATGATCGTTGAGAAGTCGGGTGCTCCCCCATTGTCTCCTTCTACATTCCCATTGACTCCCTCTACACCCCCATTAGCTCTCATACCTTGGTCATTTTCTTGACCATTCAAATCATCAACACGCTCATCATTACCTTCCCTAGGTCTTCTACCCCTTCCACCTCTACCAACCCGTACACCTGTTCCTCCTCCTAATGATTCGGTAGCAGGCCGGCCAGCACTTTGGGTCCTCATCCTTGGCGGCATTATCTATACGAGGGAGAACATGGGAAACGTCAGGAAGACTCGCATATATATAGAATATCTTACTATATATATACATATATATACATAACACCACACTACGGTGTCAACATCGATTTGTGTGAACAACATTACTAAGTATTAGTGAGTTGTGATACGCTTATAACTACGTTGGCCACCTTACTTAGATTCGCATCCTTTCCCAGTCATATTCAATATTAAGCTTACACATTTCAATGACGGACATAACTAAAGCACCAAACCGCGAACACACAAAAGCAAACAAAAGCGGAACACCGCGCACATAGATCCTATACATAACTAAACGACGGATCTTAAGTTATAGTCTAGGCCAATCCACCTATTTCTCTATAACCTTGGCTCTGATAACCAATCTGTCACACCCCGACAAAGGCGAAAACTCGGGAATGCAACATAATGATCAATCATAACACAAGATACAAAATAGAGAAAACTACAATGCATAAACTTCAAGTGCTATGAAGACCATCAACCTCGAACAACCTCGAGTGATGTCCTAAATCGCAACTAAAATCCACAATCTCTTACAATTATTCGAATGCCCTCACAGGGGTCCATTAATCCAAACTCAAACCCAAAACATCCAAATACTAGAATCAAACAACAAGCAAGCAAGACTTCACATGAAATTCCACTCGGGATACTTCTAAGTCTACTATCACACATCACCAAACTACTCTTATTTTACTTCACCTGAAAATGATACTCGAAAACGTCAACAATAATGTTGGTGAGCTTGTACGTTTGACCTTAAACCCAAAAGTTGTGCCAATATTTCAACAGTGGACAATAGTGCTATATGGCAGTGAATATATGCAAACAACCTTAGCATCACCGTTAATCAATAATCATATGTCACTTACGCACCTAAAGGGCCTACTAGCTGGAGCACTAAAATTAAGGCAGGACCACATACAAACTAGGGTAGGCGTTCCCATCCGCTCCAATATCCAAACAAATACTGGGTAGGCGTACCCATCCGCTCTAAACAATCATACAACACATAATATTCACATAGCAGTCATAAGCACATATTTTGTCCCAAAAACAAAACCACATTTCGCACAGATCAATTCAAAATATTTCAAAACACATTTGAGTATCATTTTCCCCTAACAGAAAAACAGTAAAAAGTGGGGCTACGAGAACTTACCTCAAGCAAGTCTTTAGCAACCAAATCTCAATCACACAAGCAAATGCAACGACGCCCGCACACGACCTAGTCCAGTTAATGTCCCAATTTAATCATCTAATTCCAAAACAATCTTCATGTTTGATGCATATAGTTTAGACGCGTTGTACATTTACTCATAACATTTTAGTGGTGTGATGGTTGACGACATAGTCCAACATTCATATCAATCCCATTACTCGACAATACATATTTATACTATTTAGAGAAAATAGATAAGTAATATAAATAAGTATTTATAATTAATAATTATAAATATATCTCGACAAGTCTATTCGGTAACCTTAATCACCTCAAAATAATCATAATACGGTTGAAAATGAAACGTTTACTCATAATAAACTCATTAGAGAAGTTTCGAGAAAAATTATATTTTTCGTCTTTTAGTGACTTTATTAAATAAATAAAATAATTAAATAATATTTCATTATTTAAAATCAAAAATCATGTTTTTAAGAAAATTTCTAAGTATAAACTTTTTATGAAATTTCGACATGACCCGTACGCTCATACAACGTTTTCCAAGGTTTCAAACCTTATTTTCAACACTTTTCATAAATTCGACACTTTTCGACAAAACTCCAAAATCTCAATCTTTAACGTTTACTAAAACGTTTTTCCCAAAATATCGTTCAATATCACTTCGTAAATACATTTTCACTTTCAAAAGTCCGTCAAAACTCTCATAACGACTAAATATCGCTTATTGGGCTTTAAGGCCCAACAAGGGTCCATTAAGATATTTATAAGTCCAAAATACGATCCAAGTCCAAAACCAAGGTCCATTTACATATATAAGCATATACTTATAAGTAGAAAATAATCTGAACCACAATAAGCCCTCCCATTAAGCCACGACTTAAATAGACTTATTGGGCCGTGAGTCCATAAGTTCACAATTACGTATATTACGCTTAAACATAAGCTAACAAGCTACGTATCGCATTTGGTTACTACCATAAGCCTCAAAAATAGTCCACAACATACGCCATAACACACAAATAATCAAAATCACTTTCCTAGTGATTTTGGGAAATTTTTCGTGGCATATAAGCCTAAATAAGCCAAGAAATAGCTTAAAAATAAGCCCGAATAAGCTATACAAGCTATTATCAAAAAATAAGCTATTTAGCAACATATATTATTCAACAATCATGACCACAACATCAAAACTACAAAAACCCATATTTTCTTTTTTATAACCCACGAACCAAACACCCTCTTTTTATTTATTTCGTTTCCAAAAATCGATTTTCACGACGATCAACTTGTACAACTAACGTCTATGCATCAAAACAAACCCAAAAGGACAAACGAAATTTAAATTTGAAAACTTGCCAGAAAATCTTCAAAAATATATATTTTGACACGAAACGGACAACCCAAACGTTGTTTAAATGAACACCCAAACACTCGTATCAACTCGGAATATCACGTTCTCGATCAAAGTTGGAAAATTTATGGTGGATTGTTATTGGTGGTGGCGGACGAACACAAGAGCACACACCAAAGTGTGTGTGTTTTTTTTAAATGAAAATGGGATTATGAGAAAAGTGTTGTGGTGCTAGGAATATATTGGTACCAAGCAATAACATACTAGAAAAAAAATAGGCACCTTGTCCCCCTTAGCTCTTATCATCCGATTTTGGAATCCAAGGGGGGTTCGGGTCCTTCTTTTCATGTCGGGATCACTTAAATAATCGTAAAACTCAACCGTAAAATTTACTTCAAAGTTAATTAGCATTTTTAATCACCTTAAAAATACTTTTCCATTAACCTAGAGTATTTACACGATATATTTTCACTTTATACCCTTTCCAAACTCCTTTGGACATTAACGGACGTGTCAGACTCGTTTTTCGGCATTTCTCAAAATTCACGGGTCAAACCACCCGGAATACAAATAACACAATAATACCTTCCAAAAGGGATTATTAATCACAATAAACCATAATTCACCACAATTCTCATAAAAATCATCACCGTCGACACGATACAAAATCCGAATAAATTGACAAAAGTTAAATAGTCAAAGGACTATAAATGAAATATTCAGAACAAAAAAATGATAGAGGTTACACCTATGTATTTCTAGCTCCTTTCTAGTATTTTTTGTTATATATAATTCCTATTCTGCTGGTAAAAAAAAGTACTCTCTCCGTCTCAAAATTATTGTCCCCTATTGACTTTTCAAGTCTTTTTCTTTCGACTTTGACCTTAAATATTTGTGTTTGCGTTATATAATACTTGATGAAAATCATAACTATGAAAATAATGTTAAAAACCAATCGTTTCATATACTTATCATTAAGTATTATATAACACAAACAAAAATATTTAAGGTCAAAGTTCGAACAAAAAGACTCGAAAAGTCAATAGGGTACAATAATTTTGGGATGGAGAGAGTATAACATTATATATATTGCAATACATACTTGCACAAAGTTAGTTCATGTTTCAATCGCTAAATGAACGATTTGGATTCAAGAGATACTACATACGTGCACTTACTTCATGTTTCAATCGTTAAATAAACGATTTTTGATAAAAAAAAATACTACATGGTCGTAATGATAGTTTATGAAACCTAGCCTAAATTAACAAAAGTCCAAAATAAGGCCACAATCTATGATTTCTAATTGTGTCATTTGCTCAATTTCATTTTCCTCTTTGAAAACGTAATTTAATTCTTGTCCAGACTATTCTTTGTCACCTAAAAAAGTAAAGAAGCACCCTGCCACAATCATATGTTTGTTACATTAGACGAAAAATATCGTAATATATCATCTCACTGTATTGATTTCTTATAGCCTATTTAAGAAAATTATCATCTCCACTAGCATCATCTATTGTCGACTCATTCGTACACATGTTTGTCAAATCTTCATTATTTTCGATAATCCACTCATCATTATAATCAGCATCTTCAAAGTGCAACATTTCCACTCGAATTGAGATAAAAATAAGAAACATGGCTTCTAGTAGAATCAAATCGTTTACGATCCTACGATCCTATGTACGATTCTACGATCCTACATCGATCCTGCTCAATTTGAGATAAACAAACATGGGCTTGCAGTACGATCGAATCATTTACGATCCTACGATCTTGCGTCTGATCGTACGATCCTAAACTGATCCTGCTTAAATTAAGATCCTACTACGATCCTGCTCGTTTTTCATATGTGGGATCGTATGATTGTACGATCCTACGATTAAGATTGCGATCCTGACAACCTTGATTCAAACACTTCCTTTGTATTACTTACCAGCATAATGTCATAATCTTGTTTTGACATTTCTAAAATACAACCCATGCATTTGATTAAGTTTGAATGTAAATCATACAGGAACTTGATAAATTACACTGGAACAAAAGAGTTGCTTAAAAAAATATGTCATTAATTTACTAAATTTCATGAGTAGTAATTCAAATTTTATATCAATCATAAAAATCGTTCAAGTTTCAAATTTATTTCATTCTTATGAAATAACTATCTGTAAAGTGTTTTTATATGCATTATCATGTTTTACATTAGTAATAAACACTGATTCGTTGTCAATAGTATAAATATATAATACTATATGGTAAACCTTTGACAAATCACCCTTAACTAAGGCAACAAGTCAAAAAGTTCACAAATACAATATATATTCGGAAGTATCGATTTTTTACTTTATAATCAATAAAGTTCAAAATCGGACCCGAGTCGTTCTTTGGTACGAGGCGTGCAATGGAGAGTCGAGAGTCAGTTTGATATTTGATGTTTGAATAACAAAGTTTTGGATTTGGTTTTCTAAATGTACGGGAAAAAGCAATTAAAGGGCAACCTACGCTAAAAATGAAAGCAATCACGAATTTAAAAACGTTAACGGGATTCAAAACCCGTGCTTTAAAAACCTAAGTTATGAAATTTTAAACCTACAAAAGCAAAATTAATTTTTAAATGTCCTAAATGATAAAAGAAAATTAAAAAAAAGGAATTATATTTTTTTGACTTTTATTTTATTAATTATGAATTAAAAACTAATTTAATCTAAAAAATTAATTAAAAGTAGAAAACAAATTTTATAAAATCTGGAAAATTTATGAAAAATACTTAAACTTATTACTGATGATTATAAAATAAAACTGTACAATAAGCTGAAACAGATAAGCAATTAAAAAGCAAATAAGCAAATAAGGCTTAAAACTAAACTAGGACTAAAAAGGCGTTAAATAAATAAACATGCAAACAATCACCAATGTGAAACACTGGATGAGATGGTATGAGAGTGTGTGTTAAAAACGTTGGCTGAGAGGGTAGAGGTCAGTGGTTCGAGCCTAGCTCACCCCTGACTTCCCCTTTCCCAATGTTTTTTATTTTGAAAAATTTCTTTTTGAGACTTGTAAATAAGCTGAAAATATACTTTTTTAATAAAGACAAATTTTTTTATAACTTACAAATAAGCTGATTAAAGTTGACAGATTATACTTAAAAGCTTTTTTCTTAACCTTTTGGTTTTCTAAGGCTTAAAAATAAGTTCTAAAAGCTACACTAATGGAAAATAAGCTGAAACTAATTGATTTTAGCAACTAATAAGCATTTTTAATTTAAACTTAGGCAGATTAAGCTACTGGATTAAGCTAGAAACAAAATGCAAAAGATTTTACACTAAGAAGCACAAAAGCTTAAATACTTAACAAACAAACTGAATTAGCTCTAAAAGCTTAAATAAGCTTACACTTAAACTTAATAAGCTAGTGAGGCACTAATCTAAACCTAATAAGCTGAACTGACCCTAAAAAAACATTTTAAATAAGCTAACAACTAAGAAAGAGGCTTAACCAGATTATGCTATATTTGATATTTTAGTTTTCAAAAAAAAGCTAAAGGCACTACTGCAGCCCTAAAAATAAGCCAACAAACAAGCTTAAAAATCAAAACTAAGCTAGAACAGATGGAACCTATGCTACTACCTACTTGCACAAGAAATATCAGACCTAATATCACCCTAAAATTACCCTAAATCTTTGATTAAAAAGTGGCTTTTGAGCCTTTGAAACTGGTATGCTAAAATGATTGATGACAGATTGATAGTAAAAACTTAGAGAAATAATTGCAGGCTACAAGGCACATCAAAACACATATGAAAACATATACTTAAAGCAATTTAAGACTCAAGATCGAAATAAGCAGTTAGAGAGAACTAGGGGATCACAGATTTAAGGCATGAGCAAACTAAACCTTAAATTTGAAACTTAATGCATAAAAACTTTTACAACTTAATTTTTTAGCACTAATTCAGGTATTCTAAGTTGGATAAAAGCATAAAAGTGCAGATTGACTTGTTTTGACTATCCTAAAACAGTTAACCAAACACCCCTTAAAAACTGTAAAGAACCTTTTTAAGCTATAAAAAGCTATTTTAAAAGAAGAATTGTGAAAACCAGATGATGATTAGATTAAACAAGAATTAATAAGCAAGATTCAATAAAAGATAAGCACTGAGATATAAGCAATCAAAAATAAGCAGATAAGTAAATTAAGACAGATTTTCAAAAACTTAAAAACTGAAAATTTTCATTAACTCATTAAAAGGTTACAAGACTTTTGAAAAACAATAAAATTAAGACAAATAAGCTGGAAATAAGTTTGGAAAAACAAATTCTACACTACTCCTAAACTATGATACCCTAGATCTACACTACTCCTTTTTTCAGTGTGCTTCTTCTCTTTTATATAAGCTGAGGTGGGTCTTTGTCTTCACATTAGAAGCTTCACGCCCCTCTTCCATGAGCCCTAGGATCAACTTGTTCACCAAGTAGATTAATATAAACCCTTGGATTCACTTTGGCGCCCAAACTTTTAAGGTTTTCACATGGATTGCCAACATGGCAGTTAGGCATGCCCATGTGATGTGGGGTAAGGGTTGACTGGTAAGGGAGGGTGATGGGTTTGTCTTGGGGTGAAGTGGGGTTGGTTTTGGGTAGCAGGGTAGTGAGAGTGACGGGTGAATAGGAGTGGAAAAATTGGCGGGTAAAGTTTGGGTTTATAATCGATTTGGTTTATGACGGGTGTTAAGAGATAACAAAGGTAATGCCCTGTTTTTGTCAAGTTGTTACATCGTTAGTCCTTTGGACTAATGGTGTAATGGGCTTAGGACTATTAGTGTAAGGGTATAAGGACTGGAGGTGTAAGGGTTTAACGATGGTAAGGCTGGGCTTGTTAAGTGTAAAAAGGGTTTGTGGGCTGGTTTGATTGGTTTGGGCCCAAAGCTATAATATTGGATCCGGGTGTTATTTAAATGAGTTTGGGCTTAGGGTTTTATATAAGTGTGTAGTGGGCTGACCCGGCCCACTAAAATGGGTACGGGTTGGCCCATTTAAGATTTCTTTGGATTCGGCTTCGTCTTTGACTTTGACTTTTTGACTGGTTGACTTTTCATGCTCTTTTCATTCTCGTGCTTGGTTTTGTCCATTTTGCTTCATTTTTCGTCCTTTTCTGAATATTCGTTACCTGCACATCATAAATCACAAAACACACAAATACAATGCATTTTTGATATATTTTGGTCATTTTAGGCTCGTTTTTATAGGTAAAAGGTATGTGTATTTAAGCACATACCAAAATCCCTCATACTAAACTATTGCCGTGTCCTCACGCAATGCCATAAGTAAACACTTAAGAAAACCAAGAATCTCAATCCCCCTCGACTAATTACCTCGAAAAGTAGCTAAGTGTTCATCAAGGGGAATTAAAGAATCAATAGCTTTGAAAAGCCCCGTTTCGACCATTTTTAAATATTTACACTTATTTCCATACATATTTTTGTATCTTTCTTTTTAAGCAACTAACTAACATGTTTGACTTTCGTTATTTTCATAACTTTTAGGGTCATAGAACAAGACGCACTTTAATCCTAAAATGCCCAAAAAGATAAATTCATCGTCCCCGACTTTTCACTTGTTCCAAACCAAGCTTAAAAATGAAATCACCGTTAAATATAAGTCAAGATGCTAACACTACTCATACTTGTAACTTGTGAACTTTTCACTCCCGACAATTATTATATATTACGTGAATGTGCCATTTCGAATTTCAACCATGGATCAACGTTTTGCAAAATTTTTATGCTTCACGTTCCACCCGAGAATAATAAGTTTAAAGGCGAGATCATCCCATGTAGCAACTTTCGTCTTGGCACATCCCAGCCTTGCTGCTAAGTGACCAGGCTTTTGACACCCCACAGAGACTAGTATCGAGACTCACGGACCTTCGGTTTCAAAAACTCTTAGGTTTCCCGTTTATACATAGCTTATTTAGAAAAACCACAACTTAAAATGAAATAGTCTTAGTTCGAAAGCATATTTAAATTTAAGAAAAAGAGATTTTCCCTATATTTATTAAATCACATTTATTGCACTTAACATTAATATAACCATGATGCAATTGGAATCCTCGACCTTTTTGAAGGCTGCAACATCGGTTGTGAGCCGGCAAGATGCAACAAACTTTTATCAGTCTCGGATTATTACTATGTGCCTTATTTAGAAGACTGCAACATCGGTTGTGAGCCGGCAAGATGCAGTAAACTTTTATTAGCCCACAGTTTTTTTATTATTCTTGTTACCTCAATTTTTTTTGTTACTTTATATTACCATGATATAGAGAAAATTTCTTTTTAGAAAATTTAAGTATAAATTTGAACTAAAATTATTGATATCATCCATACTTCAAAAATTGTTGATTTAAGTTTAATTTCCGAAGAGAGCACGTATTATTAGTCCGGTTAGAAGCTTATGGGAGAGAAAAGCCACAAACTACACTTATGAGCTCTTAAGATTTCCAACTAATCCTTGTTTAGCATCCAACTCATACTTAACTCTATCATTTTTCGTTCTTCGCGAATTTAAAATCTTTAGTAAAAAGATCCGCGAATGCTTAGTCTAATAGTTAAGGAACAAGCTAGAGCTCAACACGCTCGATCGAGTCAAAATTTATTCTTATTCTACCCAGCAGGAAAGTCAACATTGTGACAAAACACTTATTTTGTTTTTGAAAATTTTTAAATTTTTTCATTTTTTGGTATTTTGGTGGTAAAAACGGGATTACGCGAAAACAACGGCTGCAGGAAAAATCAAATCGATAGATCCCCCCATACTAGAATTGAACATTGTCCTTAATGTTTTAAGAAGGGTCTCTACGTAAATCTAAAGCCGTTTATTAAGTATGCTCAAAGATAAACGTTAGTCGATAAGATTAGGATATTGGATTCCCATAATGAAGCTGAGGATGTGAAGCTCGAGTGAACGAAGGACAAAACCATGAGCACGAGAGGCTTCAAAATCCGGGGCAATCCTGGACATACAACACAAAACAAAGCATGGAAAATGGAAGAGGAGAGCCTCTCACAACACACTTATTCATTACTACTATTATAATTAGGATAAGCATGGGTTGCCACCCACGAAGAGCCTTGTTTTTGTTAACCGAGTCTCAAGCTCGACTCGACCCCGATTTCATTGGTCCATGAGGAAGCAAGTAGAAGATAAAATCTCCATCGGACTTTAATTCAAGTTGTTTGGATAAACATTGAATTTCATGAAAGTTCCACTCCGATGAGATACACCCGGCATAAAAGAATGATAAATGGAGATGCCGGGGTCAAAAATGGTATCTTCATTCCTGGAGGAGAGAAGATATGGAGGAGTAACGGGATACGTAAGAAAAGAAAGAAAGATCCATACAACATAAGCGAAGAGAGGAGATTGGTCATCCTCGAATGGTAAATTCACATTTGTCGTAGAAGACACGTTCTCACGAATCCCGGGGTCAATAATAGAAGTTAAATCTCCTGGATCGGGCTCACTCTTAAAATAGAAACATTCAAGATCCGGAAGAGAAATATCAGCATGAATAGTGGTACTGCCACTATTCTTCTCTTCAATATCAAATTTAAAAGTTTCAAGCTCAGGAGTTGTTTCAAAATTTTCCAAGAAAGAGTCACCATCCTTAACGGGGATAGGAGACTTGAGCACAAAATCGGAAGATAGAGTTTGATTAGCATTTAATGCTTCGATCTTAGCAATGAGAAGATTGATATTTAACAATTTCTCATGAAGAATATCGTCCTTGATTGTTAGAAGAATATCAGTATCAATCTCTCCATCTTCTGGGTCAAAATCCTTCACCTCCTCTAAGCTGACGAGCTCAGAATCGGGAGGTGATGCATCGACATAATCGATGTCCTCATAAGAATCGTCATTACTTGAAGTATCATCATATAACAATTGCTCAATGAGACGAATATCTTCTTCAGGATGCATTCCTGAAGGAATTGGATTGATAAAAGCGAGTTCACCGGCGAACTCCTCGAGAAGAGAGTCAATCTTAGGAGAATAAATAATCGAAGTATCTCGATTAGGCAAAGACTCCATAAGATCAGACTCGGTATCAAAGTGATTTTTATCACAAAAAGGCACATCACACATATTGTAGAAAATACCCTCGGACTCACTTGGGATTGGGACAAGGTCCTCAACACTAGACTTTATTACTTCGTCCGATTCCGTTTTCGGAATAGTGTCAAGATGCTCGTCCCTCATACTTAGAGAGTTATCGGTCTCCTCGGTTGATAAGTCGGGTGTGATTGCATTAGACGAATTCTCTAAATATTCCTTATACTGAATAATATACTCATCATCATCATCGTCAAAAAAGGTAGGACGATTCTAGTTCGGAGTATTAATATAATCTGCCAACTCCTCATGAATATTTTGCACATCATTAAGAAGTTTATGAAACAACTCTTGTATATCCTCCGGTTTATATTGCTTGTCTCCAAAAGCATCCTTAATTTCGGAAACTCTATCCCAAGCTAGCAATAAAACCTTTGGCGTTTCAAAAAAGGAATAACGATTAAACTTCCTTAAAAAGGTTTGCACGGAGCTCATTAAGTTTTTTCGATCTTGCAAAATTTCCACACTTGTTTCTTGAGGAGGTTGAGTATTAATGTTACCCGCTCGTTCCTCTGCTAGTAATTTTGCACAAGTTTTTTCTTGAATCGGTTGATGAATGACGGGGTGTTGTGGGGGTTCAAATTGGTCAAAACCAGAATAATTAGACTCATAACAAAGATTGGGCTCATAATAATTCATCGGTTGACATTGAAAAGTCATATGAGGACCTTCGCAATTTTCACAATAAGGTTCGTAGAAGATCACTTGTTGACATTGACAAGTCTCACGCGGGCCCCCACAGCGGGTACAACAAATATATTGTTGTTGAAAACATTGAAAATTTTATGGGAAATTAAAGTCTTGATTGTGACACAGTTCCGGATTATAGATAAACGGAACTTGAGGTGGACAATCGTAACCATAATGAGCATCGTTCCCATAAAACTCACAAGAATACGTCGAGGGTTGTGAAGGTGGGTTGAAAACGTTTGGAGAATCATCAACAAAATTAGGAGTGAAATCATAAGTGAATGAACTTCCATCTCCAGAATAGCATGTCGGATGAAAACTTGGCAAAGTTTGTGGGAACTCATCAACGTTTTGATTATGACATGGTTCCGGATTAGAGATAGTCGAAACTTTCGACGGACAATTATAGCCATAATGAGCACCGTTCCCACAAGACTGACAAGTACATCATTGACAAAAGATACCGTCTAATGAATCACCACACCCGTAATAACAATGGTGGTCAATATGTGGAGGCCTTTGTGAAGAATTTTCACCGGGGTCCTCATTGAAGACGAATGGCTCTTGAGGTGCATTAACTACATTAGTTTTGTCATTAGATGACTCAGAATTGTTTAGAAAGTCTTGGAAAATTTCATCTTCATAACAAATTGTAGACCAAACTTCCTTCAATTTCTTTTGTAATAGAGCACATTGTCGACAATATAGACCATCAACCGGGTTTCCACACTTAGGACAATTCTGAGGGGGTCGTTGAGACGAGTCGGGTGTTTTATTAGGATCACGAATAAACTTGTCTACGAAACCCCATTTAGAACAACCACATGATTTATTGTACAAAGCTCCACAAGACGAACATTTTTTAATCGTGTAAATAAGATTCAAACGATAATCGAGTGACGCCATAAGAATTAAACAATATAGAGGGATAAGAAGAAGAATTAAATGGCAAAGAGGTTAAAGGAGATTATTTTTGGTTTTTTGAGTTTTTTAAACAACATATTTTATTAAAGGACAAAATGAGACCGAATGACTTAAACCAATAATCAACTTGCTTCACGGTAGCTCTCTAAAAGAAAAACGCACAAAGGAGCGGAGGAGCGGGAAAGCACGAAGCTATTAAAAACCTTCTCCTTTCGGGTCGTAGTTCTTTGGAACGACCCTCCTTATACCCCTCTTATAGTTTGTTAATCTCTTAAAGGTGAGCCGTACTTCACAAGTGACACAAAGGCAAGTTTTAATCTTTTGTTTGGGAACTTATTATGATAATGCTCAAGTTGAGAGCATTATATTGATGATGGTTTTTATTCTTTATTAAAGACAATGTTTTTATATTTTTGATTTTTCTTGTTTTTATCTTATAAATATACTAATAAAAGAAAATGAAAAATATTTTTGTATTTTTTTATATATTTTATAAATAAAACAAATAACTTCACGAGGAATGATCTTCAAAGCACTAATTGTCAAACGTCGAAACGACAATCGCTTACACTCCTCCCCGGCAGCGGCGCCAAAAACTTGATTAGTTGTCAATAGTATAAATATATAATACTATATGGTAAAACTTTGACAAATCACCCTTAACCAAGGCAACATGTCAAAAAGTTTACAAATACAATATATATATCCGGAAGTATCGATTTTTTACTTTATAATCAATAAAGTTCAAAATCGGACCTGGGTCGTTCTTCGGTACGAGGCGTGTAATGGAGAGTCGAGAGTCGGTTTGATATTTGATGTTTGAATAACAAAGTTTTGGATTATGTTTTCTAAATCTACGGGAAAAAGCAATTAAAGGGCAACCTACACTAAAAACGAAAGCAATCGCGAATTTAAAAACGTTAACGGGATTCAAAACCCGTGCTTTAAAAACCTAAGTTATGAAATTTTAAACCTACAAAAGCAAAATTAATTTTTAAATGTCCTAAATGATAAAAGAAAATCAAAAAAAAGGAATTGTATTTTTTTGACTTTTATGTTATTAATTATGAATTAAAAACTAATTTAATCTATAAAATTAATTAAAAGCAGAAATCAAATTTTATAAAATATGGAAAATTTATGAAAAATACTTAAACTTATTACTGATGATTATAAAATAAAACTGTACAATAATTTGAAACAGATAACCAATTAAAAAGCAAATAAGCAAATAAGACTTAAAACTAAACTAGGACTAAAAAGGCGTTAAATAAATAAACATGCAAACAATAACCAATGTGAAACACTGGATGAGATGGTATGAGAGTGTGTGTTAAAAACGTTGGCTAAGAGGGTAGAGGTCAGTGGTTCGAGCCTAGCTCACCCCTGACTTCCCCTTTCCCAATGTTTTTTATTTTGAAAAATTTCTTTTTGAGACTTGTAAATAAGCTGAAAATATACATTTTTAATAAAGACAAATTTTTTATAACTTACAAATAAGCTGGAAAGAAGCTGATTAAAGTTGACAGATTATACTTAAAAGCTTTTTTCTTAACCTTTTGGTTTTCTAAGGCTTAAAAATAAGTTCTAAAAGCTACACTAATGGAAAATAAGCTGAAACTAATTGATTTTAGCAACTAATAAGCGTTTTTAATTTAAACTTAGGCAGATTAAGCTACTGGATTAAGCTAGAAACAAAATGCAAAATATTTTACACTAAGAAGCACAAAAGCTTAAATACTTAACAAACAAACTGAATTAGCTCTAAAAGCTTAAATAAGCTTACACTTAAACTTAATAAGCTAGTGAGGCACTAATCTAAACCTAATAAGCTGAACTGACCCTAAAAAACATTTTAAATAAGCTAACAACTAAGAAAGAGGCTTAACCAGATTGTGCTATATTTGATATTTTAGTTTTCAAAAAAAAGCTAAAGGCACTATTGCAGCCCTAAAAATAAGCCAACAAACAAGCTTAAAAATCAAAACTAACCTAGAACAGATGGGACCTATGCTACTACCTACTTGCACAAGAAATATCAGACCTAATATCACCCTAAAATTACCCTAAATCTTTGATTAAAAAGTGGCTTTTGAGCCTTTGAAACTGGTATGCTAAAATGATTGATGACAGATTGATAGTAAAAACTTAGAGAAATAATTACAGGCTACAAGGCACATCAAAACATATATGAAAACATATACTTAAAGCAATTTCAGACTCAAGATCGAAATAAGCAGTTAGAGAGAACTAGGGGATCACAGATTTAAGGCATGAGCAAACTAAACCTTAAATTTAAAACTTAATGCATAAAAACTTTTACAACTTAATTTTTTAGCACTAATTCAGGTATTCTAAGTTGGATAAAAGCATAAAAATACAGATTGGTGTGGGGTAAGGGTTGACTGGTAGGGGAGGGTGATGGGTTTGTCTTGGGGTGAAGTGGGGTTGGTTTTGGGTAGCAGGGTAGTGAGAGTGACGGGTGAATAGGAGTGGAAAAATTGGCGGGTAAAGTTTGGGTTTATAATCGATTTGGTTTATGACGGGTGTTAAGAGATAACAAAGGTAATGCCCTATTTTTGTCAAGTTGTTACATCGTTAGTCCTTTGGACTAATGGTGTAATGGGCTTAAGACTATTAGTGTAAAGGTATAAGGACTGGAGGTGTAAGGGTTTAACGATGGTAAGGCTGGTCTTGTTAAGTGTAAAAAGGGTTTGTGGGCTGATTTGATTGGTTTGGGCCCAAAGCTATAATATTGGATCCGGGTGTTATTTAAATGAGTTTGGGCTTAGGGTTTTATATAAGTGTGTAGTGGGCTGACCCGGCCTACTAAAATGGGTACGGGTTGGCCCATTTAAGATTTCTTCGGATTCGGCTTCGTCTTTGACTTTGACTTTTTGACTGGTTGACTTTTCACGCTCTTTTTATTTCCGTGCTTGGTTTTGTCCGTTTTGCTTAGTTTTTCGTCCTTTTCTAAATATTCGTTACCTGCACATCATAAATCACAAAACACACAAAAATACAATGCATTTTTGATATATTTTGGTCATTTTAAGCTTATTTTTATAGGTAAAAGGTATGTGTATTTAAGCACATACCAAACACACACCCTTGAATGTAACTACTTTCAACTAACTTTATGTACGACTAATTTATGCAACTCTGAAAAAAAAACTATTCACGAAATAACAACAAAATTTGAGAAGTGTTTACGTTCAAGTCTTTCTAACATAAAAATAGAAGGAAATTGCATATATGTCCCTTCAAATCCTCAAAATAACACACACACACACACACACACACACACACACACACACACACACAAATATATATATATATATATATATATATATATATATATATATATATATATGACCTAAACAAACAATTAGATATATCCTCATTAAAGCTAAAATCTATCAAATATGCTTAAGAATGATACCGTCAAGGCTTAAGAGATACAAACACAATAGGCATTTTAAATTTGAATGATAATTATATTGTGTTTTTAATATTTATTAGATATAAATTGATCATTTGGATATATAATATATATAATGTTCAAGAAGGATGTTGTAGAAAAATCTAATCTGATTACTTTATTAAACTTAAATCTCAATTTGATTAACAAAAAAAGAACTGATCTTAATCAGTTATAGAAAATAAATAACCAAATCCACCATTGCTACTTAGATGTGGATCAATTATCTAAATGATAATTGTTCTATTACAATGATCAGAAGCAAGAAAACTAAATCAAGATGATCTTATAAAGAATTAGGGTTACAAAACTTGAGAGAGAGAGAGTCAAATGATATGAGAAAGAGAGAGAAGCATAGATATCAAAAAATAGCTAGTTAAGGGACCTTTTATAGGCCTTGACCTAACTAATAAGAATCAGCAAATGGCAAGAAAGACCCTCCAACAATCCAGCTAGCAACAAACAACATCAGAACCTGAAACAATTTGTAAAACAAGAAAGGGAAATGACAACATTAGTCCCCCAAATCTATTTACCATGAAATGAGACTATATTTTCAACATCCCCCTTTGTCTCAACCTGGTAAATGTCAAACATACCAAGCTTCTCAACCAAAACCTTAGGTTGCAATGTATCCAATCCCTTAGTCAAGATGTCTGCAATTTGATTTGCAGAATCAACTTTAACAGTTTTAACAGCACCACTTAAAATCTTTTCTCTTACAAAAGGCAAAGCAATTTCCACGTGTTTTGTTCTTTTATGAAAAACAGGATTGACAACTATCTTAATAGTTAAATTGCTGTCATAGTAAAGTGAAACATGCAAGAAATTATCAAAGTTTAAATCTTTTAAGACTTTCAAAATCTAAATTACTTCATTGATAACTGAAGCAAGAGCTCTATACTCTGCTTCAGTTGAGGATTTAGAGAGAGTGTTTTGCTTCTTGCTTTTCTAAGAAACAAGATAACCATTCAAAAAAATACAATATCTAGTCACAAATTTCCTAGTGACAACA
The DNA here is from genome assembly GCA_026074375.1 of Tanacetum coccineum. Taxonomy (NCBI): domain Eukaryota; kingdom Viridiplantae; phylum Streptophyta; class Magnoliopsida; order Asterales; family Asteraceae; genus Tanacetum; species Tanacetum coccineum. The sequence goes on from BQNB010073205.1 coordinate 29,713, forward strand.
CATTTTGCCCAATCAGCATTTGAGAATGCCTTTAAATTCATACTAGATTTCTTAACAATATGAATGCTTAAGCTAGGACAACTTTTAAGATATCTCAATATCTTGAAATCAATTTTAAGATGAGACTTCAAAGGAGAATGCATAAATTAACTCAAACAATGAACAACATAAGATATATCAGGTCTAGTATTAGTCAGATAAATCAATTCACCCATCAACTTATGATAATCAATAATATTATGAAGAATATGATCATCATCAGTAGCCTCATTAGAAATAGCAAGTTTAGACATCAAAGGAGTTTTAGTAGGTTTACATGCAAGCATACCATACTCAGATTACAAATCAAGCACATATTTCATTTGATTAAGACAAATACCTTTATCAGTATCAATAACCTCAATACCAAGAAATAATTTAAGTTTTCCTAAGTCATTTATCATAAATTTAGAATTAAGGAAGACTTTAAACTTATCAATCTCAAAGATACTGTTACCAGTAATGATAATGTCATCCACATAAACAAGCAAAGCAAGAAAAACACCTGTTGGTGCAACATTGACTAAGATCTCCTTTATGTTTTAATGATGACAAATAAACATTCGCAAAATGTAAAATCACAAACGGTGGCTTAAATCCGCAAAACCGAAATTTCACCATCTGGCGCGCTAGGCACGCGTCAGCGTGCCACACGCGAAATCTGTTTTGCGGATTTAACACTTATCGGCTTTCCTCTTACCCGACACATGTGGAAACTTCAATAAAGGTATGTATATAATATTTGAGCATTTGGGAACACTCCAAATGAGGTTTAGACTTAGAGAAGAGCAAAAACAAATCCTCCTGTTTTTCTATAAAACGCCAACTCAAATCTTTTATCAGATGCCTCTAGCCAAGACTGAAACTTCTTTCTAAACCTAGTATGATCATATTTTTAACATACCAACAAGAAAAAGAAATCATTTGATCTTAATCCGGATTTACGTTGTTTCTAATCACGTAACAGGTTTTACTCCCTTATTGGTCAAACTAAGTCAAATGTCACTTTGCGTAAACGCATCCTTTCCCGTTATGTGATATGTTTTACTTAAGATGCAAAACACTTAGCTTGTTTGCATCAAGATGATTAGTGATCATCCATTGTTGATTATCATGGATTAAAGTCTAAATGACTAACTAAGTTTGTGGTATTTGGAAGTTAATCATACTTTGACTTTTCTCACTTCCATACAAATGTTTTACAAACTCACATGTATTCCTCACATGTACAAGTCCACACTTGTCCTACACAATCCTTTTACCCATTCTTCATAATTACTTATTTACCTTTCTTACCCAACAAGTGATTTCATCTCTTCCACACACACTCGAAACATCTTCTTCTTAAACAATCCCATAATCATATTTGCCCAGTCTTTCCTCTCTTATTGGCAGTGTGATTATTTACCTAAATAAATCCTTTAATTTTATCCTTATCTTCATCTTCATCTTCAAGCCTTCATACACACAAACCTTCACCAAATAAACCTCAAACCTTATCCTCAATAATGCCAACTCACATTTCCTTACACAATGTACTTCTCTTGTACTTGTTGTCATTCTATGTCCCCTACATTCCCAACCAAGATATCCTTTATCCTTTCAAAACATTCTCCATCACATATTTATTGTTCACCTTTTTCTCCATATAATTCAAATTACACACACTCACACACACTCTCATCTACCAATCCAAGTTCACACATTATCTTCTTAACCCTTGGATTGCTTCTCAAACAAACACAACAAACACAACAAACACACTTCTCTTCTACCCTTGATCAAGCCACCTCATCAATCCAAACTCCCTCATTCTATTCTCAACCATTAGATTGATGCTTTATCTCAAACAAACACAACCTCTCTCACAAACACTCTCTTTTTACTCACACAACAAAAACAACCTTCTTTCTACCCTTGATCTTGCCACTTAACCAAGTATCCTCTTCACATCCTCACCCTCCATTTCAAACAAGATCAAGAGGCTCCTTTCCATTACATCATGACAACTCATGCACAACCCATTCATCTTTATCCAACATGTGTGTAAATGAACTTGAAATTTAAATTTCAAATCTTTCCCCCTTTCTCTCCAAGCAAAGAATATTCTAAGAATATTCTCATGTATCCTAACTAGTCACTTCTAATCTTTAGTTGGATCCAAACTAGGCTAGTTACCATTTTGAGGAATACCTAAAATACCTCTTTCCGATAATCATGTTCTCTCTTTTCATTATCGGATAAGCAAAACGCTTTTAAGGCTTCACAAATGTTTTTATCAAATGGCTATTTGAGTTGGTTGACATTGAGCATAAGAATGATTGAAAGGTCATAGCGTGAAGTACAATTAGGGGTTTAACAAGTGTGGGTGTTTAAAATGCCAAGTCTCGAAGAAAACATCTTTGGGAATCTGGTGCGCTGGAGCATGGGCAGCGCAT
>BQNB010073206.1:4599-32188 GCA_026074375.1 Tanacetum coccineum
TAAGCATCATGAACTTGAGTGCTAGCAGTAGAAACTTCATGAGCAGTATTAACTGCTCCATTAGTGCAGCTAGTGTTGTTATTTGAAGAGGATATAAAAGCCATGTTCTGTGTGCTTGAACTTGAGCTAGACATCCCTTTAACTTCTGGTTCATACACCTTAAGGTTGTTGTAGAGATCATCCATGCTCATTGTATCCAAATCAACTTTATTCCTCCATACAACAGCATATGTGTTCCACTCAGGTGACAAACTTCTTAATAACTTTTGATTAACATCTTCTTGTGAAAGCTTTTAATCCAAAAGCTCTAACTGACTCACAAGATTTTGAAGCCTATCAAAAGTTTGATCAAGCATCTATGAGCTTGAAGCGATAAAGTTTTTATATTAGTGCTTTAAGAGATTCCTTTGAGTCTTTCTTGTAGCTGCATTCCCACCAAATCTCTTTTTAACAGCTTCCAGCAACTTCTTAGCATCCTTTATAGAGTTAAACTTTAATTGATGTTCATTAGGAATGCCCATCATTAAATTACTTCTAGCTTTCACCTCTTATCTTCTCTAAGCCTTCTCTTTAGCAGTTGTAATAGGCATCTCTGCCATAACTCCTTCCACAATTTTTGTTTTTGGCAAGGTTGCACCATTCTCTATGACTTCCCACGGTGCATAGTCTATCATCTGGATATATTATTCAATCCTCATCCTCCATATCTCATACTCACCAGGTTTGAGCATGGGAACTTTGGATGCAGCCACCATGTGTGCAGAATCTTGATCCATATCTTTTAGCAAAAGCAGGTTCTGCTTATTCACAACTTCTCAAAAAGCTCTGATACCACTTGTTGATCCCACTTCAATAGATCGAATTCCTTAAGCTTGTTTAAGGTTTAGTTATATTAGATAAATCTAACACAACTATAGTAGAAACTGTTTTGAATGTATTAAAGATTATGCAGAATCTAATCTTTAATATTAAGAAGAATTATCAATGAAACAGTAATTCAATGAACATACAATTTATAACAACCCGTAATTTTCATAAATGTAAATATCTATCTATTAAGTTAAATGATGTACAATCTATAAATTATATATGAACTCGCCTTTTTTAGGGAAATTTTTTGCTTTATTACATTACTTACTTTGTCAATATCTCAATGTGCAACATTTCTTGCATAACTAAAGTTAACGGTCTCAGGCAACCTATCTATGGCAATCCTATCTTCATATATTTCAAGCAATCATCATAATATATCAAGTCAATATCATAATATCAATTATTTAGCAAAGTAGCATTAGTATCCTATAATGGTACATTCTCGCAACCGTTATAGTCAAAATAGGTATGGCTTTAAAAAGAGAACTCGTTATCGTATGCTCTAAACCCTAATTTCATGAAGGATTAACATCTAAAGGAATTATACTAGGCTACTAAATGCATATTACACAAGCAGATATACGCATCGTTATTTTGTGAATATAAAATCTCTTGCAGTCAAAGTACAAGTCTTCTAAGAGCTCAAATGTAGGCAAATCCATTATAGGAGCATGATCACCAAAATAGCCTTTTAAAAACCTCCGTTTTCATTCTAATTTCTATCTACCATCAATATTGTGTATAAGTCTAATACACTCATAATATAGCAATGAGTAAACCCTAATTATTCTATTCATAAGGCTTTCATACATCTTTTTGCACTCAAAGACCCTTAATTCAAAAACCTAGAACCCTAAAAACCGAGGCTAGTTTCTAAACGCAGACGTCATTTCTTGATTTATTTTTTCATTGTAAACCCAGAACCAACATCGCAAATAGTTGTTTATAGATAATAAATTTACAATATTAGTCAATCTATTACTCAGTCATCATATTCACTCATTCTACTTTTCAATTATATAGAAATAAAATCCTCCCCGGAAAAACCCTAATTTGTTTCCCTAATTATGATGGATTTTGACCCGTTTACCCTCATTTTCTACCCATTCTAAACGCCAAACTCACCTATCAAATTTTGATTCTAATCCTAAATATAAGTCCTAGGATCAGTAAATAACCTATCATTCCTATCAAGATGTTACCGAATATACAGATCTAGAAAAGCTTAAACCTGAACCCTAATAGAGCACTAAATGACCCGTATATGACCTTTCTTTTCATTTTGATCCCTTTTCACCAATATTTTTTGCAATCAAGCACCTCCATGAACTAATAACTTCACTCCTAAGGAAGAGCTTAAAAGAGCACCTCACATAAATAGTTCATTACCATTATATAGTTTTAAAAAATAGCAGGCATGGTCTTCGCTTTTTTCTTCTTGTTTAGCCGCGGACAAGAAATGGGAGTAGCACCACCTCACGAAATGCTAGTTTCACTAAGCTTAAGCATACACATCCTACTATGCGAGCCCTACTGCATATATCCTATAGGTTCTCTATGTGTTCCTAACCAATCCATACAAGTTCCTTGAAGCTTAAAGGGTCATTTTAACCTATAAATGATGGCAACCTAAACGCAAATCATTTTTTTCATCCCTGCCACTTCCTCCTCTAAAACCCATATCATAATAGAGCAATCCTTTGCTCTAAATAGATCCTACCTAAGGTGGAACTTAATAAGGCTCAAGTACAGGAAAGGAAGGGCAAAAGAAACCAAGAAACGAAGCCCGGGAGTCGTTTTCTAGGCTACGTAAGACAAAAGACTCATTCCGTACCTCATTTCTAAGGCTATAAGCTTCAAGACCAGGTTCACTAAGCTTAGTATTCTGTATTCATACTCTTTATAATTTTCATATGAACATGGCTAAAATCATAGTTATAAAAGCTTTGAACATAGAAAACCATATGTGTTATACCTTTTTGATCCAAAACCGTACCCCCGAAACCCTAATTTCAAGTTTTTAACTTAATCCTAAAGCTAATCTTGTACAACTATTTGTTATAATCTATCCAATAAGCTTAACTAATCATTAAAATAGAGATCCTTGATAAGTCCTATAGAAAGAATTTGATGCTTAAAACCCGCTGCGTTTTTATTTTAAAACCCAAATATGACCGCGTTTTACTTTCTATGCTTTAAGCGTAATCGTTAATTTAAAATTATCGTTATGTTAATCTTCATATTTTAGTTTATTTATAACTTATTAAATGTCTATTGAAATGTTAAAATAAGCTTGCATGACAATTTGGACATATTTTGTAAAAATTATCCATGCAACGGGTATATATCGTAATTTTTAGAAACTTATAACTAAAAGGACTAAAAGTGTCATTTTATCAAATTTATAACTACAAGGGTCTATTATGTCACATTTTATAAAGTACAAGGTTTACTTGGTATATCTTTTAAAGTTGAAGGACCAAAGTCATAAAAGTGTAAACTCCAAGGGTATATTCTGCCAACTTTTTATAAACTCAAGGGTCTCAAAAATGTATGGAGACATTTAAAAAAGTATAATAAAAAATCCCATTCAAAAACATTACAAACATAAATTTAAATTAACGCTTGACGAGCTTAACCTTTCTTACAGATATTGAATAGTATGCTTAAAGAATGTCTTATGTTATATACTATTATAATCATTCATCATCGATTGCTATTCAAAAATCAATGTCCCGGATTCATATCATGACGCACAACTACCTATGAGCATCATATTGAATGAGATTCACCATGGTATTAAGATCGTGTTCTGACTCGACGTTGATGGGTTTTCCGATTTAAAGCTCCACAAGAACGTTTACTGAATTCTTTCTGAATTAATATAGGCCAAACTGTGTTATGATAATTTTAAATATCCAAATCCCGACTGAATTACTCTTATCTATTTCAATTTACTATTTCCTAATGATAACTTGCTTTTGCCTTTAATCCCCATAATCATGACCGTTAATTATTCATTCTCCGTAGTAAGCGCGTAATGATGTGAATAGATCTAATTGGCTGACTCCCCTGTTGGTGTACCCAGATTATCGTTAACCAATTGCACATCAATTAAAATCACGTGGTTATTTTTGGCAAAGGTACCCGCAAGGGGGCTATAACGTTATCATATCACAAATGCACCATACCCTAAGGCTAACGGATTCATGAGCTAATGGCAATAATAAAATTGTTTAATTAATAATTCCTCGTCAACATAAATTTATACTTGTAATAAGTAGTTTCCTTCTTTCCGTGTGAAGAGTGTTAGATCCACTACACCTTTGAAGAAATGTTGTGAGATGAGGAAACTTGACAGCATGTCGTACCATGCACGTGGTGTTTGTTTGAGACCGTAAAGGGCTTTTTTTAGCTTGTACACATGCGATGGGTTGTCCCGATCAACAAATTGTTGATCCCACTTCAATAGATCGAATTACTTAAGCTTGTTTAAGGATTAGTTATATTAGATAAATCTAACACAACTATAGTAAAAACTTTGTTTAAATGTATTAAAGATTATGCAGAATCTAATCTTTAATATTAAGAAGAATTATTAATGATACAGTAATTCAAAACATATAAGCTCCAATATTATTAATAATAATACGAATACTCTCAAAGTATTAGGGTTACAAAGACCTTAAAGCTAAGAATATAAAAATATATATGAAAAACTATATCTAACTCTATGCCCTAGGACCTCCTTTTATACACCAAGAAGCCCTAGTCGGCTTACAATACTTTCCTAAGTATCTATAATCTTTTCTATAAACAAATAACTTAATACATATCATATAAGCAGTACTAACACCAAACAATACTATCTTATTAACCTTAGCAGCATTAACTTATCTCTGAGCAGTCTTAACCTTGAGCAGTAGTAACTTTATACTAGCAGTAGTAACTTATCACTAGCAGTACTAATATTTACTAGCAGTAGTAACTGTGTACTACCAGTAGTAAACACTAAGCATATTTTCTTTGAAGTTCATGAGAAGCACTAACTTTAGCTGAGCAGCATTAACACAAATATGAGCAGCAGTAATTTAAACAACATCAAGAAGACTTTTAATCCCAACACAGATCTTCCTGGTTGAGAAACGTAGACCTCTTCTTTGAGCTTGCCATTTAAGAAATACATTTTGACATCCATTTGGAAGATCGTTATATTCTTGTTGGCTGCATTTGCTACGAAGATACGAATGGCCTTAATTCTTGCAACTGGTGCAAATGATTCCTCAAAATCGATACCCTCCTCTTACCTGAATCCCTGACCAACTAATCTATCCTTATTCTTTATAACCCTGCCAAATTCGTTTGTCTTGACCTTATAAATCCATTTAAGTTTGATCAGCATAACTTTATCTAGACATGGCACCAATTTCTAAACTTATAGCCTTTAAAATTCATGAATTTCTTCTTGCATTGCATCGATCCATGACGGTTCGGTCATTGCTTATTTGAAGTTTCTTGGTTCTACAGAAGTTAGGAATGCATCAATATAACACCACATGGCGTCAGTTTTAAGTTTCTTTCTCGTGGAGACAGAATGAAATGGATCACTGATCACGTTTGCTATTGGATGATCCTTAGTCCATCTACTAATGTGCTCAAATGGAGTGTGGGATGGTCTCACATTAGATGACGATCCATGAGAAGTCGAGTCTTTATGAAGAGATTCATGAAGTGGATCATCATGAAAATGTGGTATTTTTGGTGATTCTTCAAAACCTTGAGAAATAATTGGAGAAAGTTCTTGTTCTTGTGTTGATGGAATACTTGTTGATGGTGCATCTAGGTCAATTGACGTAGACACAGGTGATTCAGTTGTATCAACAGTTCTTGGTGCAGCAGCTACAGGAACTAGAGAAACAGTAAGGGTTGGAGGATTGAAGTATTCATTGAACATGGGTTGGTAACCCGATTCCAATCATCTTTATTTGGTGGATTATAAGTTTGTTGAGTAATAAGGTTTAGAATGAGTCCTGAACTAGTTGTTGCAAGAGTCATTAATTGAAGCCCGGGTCTTAAACCGAATTGTTTAGAAGCCATCGCTGTCAGCTCATCGAACGTCACATGAATTGTTTCCATAATTTTCTGGGTTCTCCTGTTATAGATTCTAAAAGCTTTCTTGCGGGCGCGTATCCAACAAAAATACCAATATCAGCCTTTGCATTCAGTTTACCCAAATCCTCACTGTCATTGATCGGATAACACAGTGAACCAAAGACATGAAGAAATGATAAATCCGGCTTCTTGTCGTGCATTAGCTCATAAGGAGTTTTGTTGTAGCAGAGATGGATCAAGGAACGATTTTGGGTATAACAAGCTGTGTTGATTGCTTCGGCCTATAGAAATAGAGGAGCTTTTGAAAATATCAACATTGTGCGAGCAGCTTCCACAAGAGTTTGGTTTTGCCTTTCGACAATGTTGTTCTATTGAGGAGTACGAGCAACAAAAGTTTGATGTGAAATGCCGACATTTTCATAGAAATCACGAAGAGTCTGATTGACAAATTTTGTTCCATTATATGTTCGAACATTACGGACTGTGGCATTCAAACGAACTTGAATATTTTTGATGCACTTGATGATAGCATCGGGAGCTTCATCCTTTGATCAAAAAAATATGACCCAAATAAATCGTGAATAATCGTCAACAATCACCAAGATATACTTTTTCCCGTTAATACTCTCCACTCACATTGGACCATAAAGATCCATATGCAAAAGATATAATTTCTCTTGATTAGTGTCTTCAGCCTTGGGTTGATGAAAGGATTTCTTGCTTTTTCCTAATGCACATGCAGAACACAGATAATCTTTTAGAAATTTAAGTTTTGGAATGCCTCGTGCAAGACCGTCTTTAGCTAGCTTGTTAAGTGTACTGAAGTTGAGATGCGATAATCGACGGTGCCATAACCAGCTCTTAGTCTTTGATGCTTTTGATAGAAGATAGATCGGAGAAGTGTTAATCCCTTCTTGATAGATCTTACTTAGCTTGTTAAAGCTTAGTTATATTGGATAGATCCAATACAACTATAGTAGAAACTAAGATTGAGAATATCACAAACTATGCGGAGTCTAGTTTGCAATACCAAGAAGAACAATGAAACAGTAAAAACAAGATATTTACTAAACTTTCAATATATTGAATACTATTTTGAGTTACAAAATAGCTATGAATACTAACTATGATTGCTATGCAAACTATGAATACTAATATGAAAACTGATATCTAGATCTATGCCGTAGGGTTCCTTTTATACATTAAGGAAACCCTAATGGGCTTACAAAACGCGTCAAGTGATTATGATCTTTTCTATAAGTAAACATAATCTCTTAAACAAATAAGTTTATACAAATCTTCTTTACAAATATTTGATACTTATCTTCATAAGTATTCTTGTTCTTCAATCAACCTTTATCTCTTCTCTGGTATGTCTTTGATATCAGCCCAGACAGCATTAATCCTTCCAGCAGTTATAACCAAGCACAAGCAGCATTAACTACTTAGAAGTTTACTCTAGCAGTACTAACTTTAGTACTAGCAGAAGTAACTACTTAGTTTATTTTCAGTCTTCATCTCTGAGCAGTCTTAACTTCTACTAGCAGCAGTAACTTTATACTAATAGTACTAATTATACTAACAGTAGTAACTAGCAGTAGTAACTTTATACTATTAGTACTAACTACTTAGCATAATTTTCGATAGTATTACCAGCAGCACTAAGTTATGCTTGACAGCACTAATATATACCTGAGCAGTAGTAACTCTAAGAATCATCTTGAAGTTTTTTAAATCTAACAATCCTCCCCTAAGCTTGATGTTCATCTTCTGCATCTTCAAGTTTCATTAAAAGTCTTCACCATCACCGGGAGGATGCATTCAAACACTTCATTGACCCTTTTCCTGCTTTGTCATGAGCTTGAGTAGTTGATAACACATCTCATTCTAACGATCAACTTGTAGCTTCTTGTTTAACATGTTTGAGATTGTTATTGGTGTAAGGGGATATCTTTTCTAAACCAACATAAAGATATGTAGATTTCTAAACCTTACAAAGCGCACTCCACAGTTATCAAACAGCTTCCAAACAGTCACTATGTACCCTTGTAGATTTCTCCATACTTTACTTTTTATGTCAGGTTCAAACATTACTTTCAAATCACCCCATAACACTCTTTCATAATCCTCCTCTGGCCTTGTATTCCCATGTTTAGCTTTAACCAACTTCCAGAGGGTCACCAAGTCTTCTCTATCAATACCCTGAAGCATCTTTATCATTAATGAATACCTTTTTAAGCTTTCATTAGCCCTTATCAATTTAAAGTATCACATCCTTCCATCATTATCAATTTGGTATTCAAAAATCACTGGAGGCTTAGTAGCTAGAGGTATAACATCAATTGCTACCTCATCATCTTTAACTATCTCAATATGCCTTTTCATCTCTGCCTCCTCTTGATCATCTTTTTCAACTTCTACATGCTCATCTATCTTTTGCTTCTTTGATTTATCAGATTCAAGTTCATCCCCTGCTCTTTTAGAGCTTTCCTCTGTTCTTGTCTCACTGCCTTTCACTACTTCTGAATTCATGTCCACAAAAGTATTTACTCTTTTAATTTCCTTATCAAACAACTTATGGATTTCATCATAGCTTTTGCTCTTCAACTGACTATGTTTATATCTAGCCATATTCTTCAAATAGGTGGACATTTGATTTCTCTTTTGAGCTTTGGTAGGTGGCTTTCTTCTTATCTCTTCAGCTCTAAGCTTTGCAAAGTGTTTCTTTCTTCTGTTCATGAGCTCTACAAACAATCTTGATCTTTCTTCAATGGTTATTTCTCCATGTTCTTCTGCTTGTGTCCTCTGAGCTAATTTAAAGTCTGGCTCCATCATAGCTTGTGTGTTATCCCATGATTTGATAAAATCTATGTTGGCTTCTTCTTCCTTTTGCCTTACAAGCCTCTCTTCTTTAATAAGTTCAGCTTGTAACTGAGCTTCAAGATTTCTAGCCATTTCTTCATCAAGAGCAACTTGATCTTTCTTCTTTAATGGCACTTCAGGCTCCACCATTTTTCCTTTGCCTTTGTCTTTTACTTGTGGAAGTTGTGATTGTGAAGAAGAAAATGTTTTTGTAGATGCAGGTACTTGTTCTTCCTGATCATGAAATATAATTCCCTTAGCCCTTGGTCTAACAGATGTAACTGTTGTAGCAGCAGTTGTAACAGGCTTGGGTTTTGCAGTTTTGATCTCAATCAAAGTTTGAGCAAGAGTCAATTCATCTGGAATTTCAACACTGGCACTGGCAGTAGTAACTACTTCAGCAGCACTAACTGGAATTGACTTTGTAGTTGTAGCAACACTAACTACAGGCTCTTCAACCACCTTTTCAAACTCAATTTCCTGCTCTTCCAACACACCTGTATCAAACATCAGGTTGTCATCATTCATCTCTTGAGTCTCATTCACCAAAGTCACTTCTGCATCAGCATCAAGATCTTCAATTTTCCTCCCCTGTTTGGATGCATCCTCCTGAGCACCCAAACTGGCATCATTAGAGGATTCTACCCTGCTAGAGGAACCAACCTTTCTTAACCTTCTTAGCCCTGAAGTTCTTGACTTCCTTCTCTTTTCCAACTGCTTGACTCTCTTCTTTAAACTAGTAATCTCCTTTGCTTGAGCAGTCTTGGCTTTCTCCAAATCAAGGACCTTCTCCTGTAGGTTGGTACACAAACTCATCAATTCAGCAAGTTGCATTCTATCCTCACCACTTGGAGGTGGATCATAGGAAGGGGTAGAGACATGTTCCTCAGGAGTAGTCTCTTCAGTAGTAGGCTCTGTAGGAGCACTGTCCTTCCTTTGTTTCCTTCTTGATTTTTTCTTTTGAGGTTTTGAGGATGATGGTTGAGTGATAATGGGTGTGGAATGGGAATCAGTAGGAGTAGCTGAATCTGCACCCATGTCTTCTGTAGCTTGAACCATCATTGTGGAGAATAGTGGTGTAACCCTTCCAGAAAAACCCTTGCATGGTCTCTTCATGTTAGCAAACACCTTCTTGGTGTGGGAAGGTGTAACATAAACCCCTTTGTGCTTGGACATTCCCTCTACTTGTTTGTCCAGGAAGACTTGCACAAATCTTGGGTACATGAGAAATTTTACCCCACCATCCAAGTTCTTCACCATATTGTCAAAAATGTACTTGGAAAGGTTGAATTTTTGGTTTGTGGCAAGACATATGATAGCAGATGCCATAGTGCTACTAAATTCATTCCAGGATGTAGTCTTAGCACTAAGGCATTGCAGTATGGTATGGATGAGAAATTTCCATTGGGATGAGAAATAAGCTTTATAGAATGTAAGCTTTTGAGTAAGATTTTCATACCCCATTCTTTCTAATCCCTTGCAAAGTGTCCCTTTTTGTGGCAGTTGTAACACTCCACCTTGGACTTATCAAACCCAATGGTCTCATTACCATTAACAGTAAGCTTTCTTCCAGTGTTCTTCAAGAATCTCTTTGCCCTCATTGTTAGCATAGCCATCTGCCACCTCAAGTCCATCTCTTCTCAGGATGAATTTGTTGCAAGTCCTCATTGTTAAGTTATGGAGTGTTTGGTTGACTTGCAAAGAAAGCACAGATAATAGCATCACTCAAGTTATTAATTGTTGTTGACTTAACAACAGTAGCTTGAGTGCTAGCAGTTGTAGCACCATGAGCAGTATTAACTGCTCCATTTGTACTATTGGTGCTATTTGAGGACACAAAGGCTATGTTTTGTGTGTTTGTGCTTAAGCTTGATGTCCCTTTAACCTCTGGTTCATATATCTTCAGGTTGTTGTAAAGATCATCCATGCTTAATGTATCTATCTCAGGCTTGTTCCTCCATACAATGGTATGTGTGTTCCATTCTGGTGACAAACTTCTTAAGAACTTTTGATTCACATCTTCTTGTAAGATACTTTCACCATGAATCTCCAACTGACTGATAAGCTTTTAAAGCCTATCAAAGGTTTGATCTAACACCTCTGAGCTAGATGCAATAAAATTTTCATACTGCTGATTTAGAAGATTCCTCTAAGTCTTTTTAGTAGCAGCATTCCCTCCAAACCTCTTCTCAACAGCCTATAGCAATGACTTGACATATTTGATAAAGTTAAACTTCAATTGATGTTCATTAGGGATGCCCATCAATAAATTGCTTCTTGCCTTCAACTCTAACCTCTTTTGTGCCTTTTCTTCAGTAGTTGTAGGATTAATTGTAGTCTCAACACCTTCAACAACTTTTGTTATTGGAGGTGCATTACCATTCTCTATGACTTCCCATAGAGAATAATCAGTCATCTGGATGTATTGTTCCATCCTCATCCTCCAAAGCTCATACTCACCTGGTTTGAGCATAGGTACTTTTGATGCAGCCACTATATGTAGTGAGTCTTGATCCATGTCTTCTTAGCAAAGTTTCTCAAAACAACAAGCTCTGATACCACTTGTTGATCCAAGTTTACTTCTAATGATCGAATTCCTTAAGCTTGTTTAAGGTTTAGTTATGCTAGATAAATCTAACATAATTTAGTTTAAGAAACTTTGTTTGATAATACTAAAGATTATGCAAAATCTAATTTTTAATATAAGAATAATTCTTCAGTAACACAAAACATTATAATCTCAAAATAAAAGCTCTAATATTATTATTACAAATAATATGAATACTCTCCTGGTATTAGGGTTACAAAACCTTGAAGCTATGAATTATACGACTAAGATACATAAAACTCTATGCCCTAGGATCTCCTTTTATACACCAAGGAGTCCTAGTCGATTTACAATATATTACTAAAACTTAGATTATTCTCAAAGATCTATTCTATAAATAACAATCCTTATCTCATAAGTAATCTTGATCTTCAAGCAATCTTTATCTTTCAGTAGTTGTAATCTTTCAGCAGTTGTAACTTTGTACCAGCAGCATTAACTCTTAACAAGCAGTAGTAACTTATACACCAGCAGCATTAACTGTGTACAAGAAGTAGTAACTACTTAGAATATTTTCTTCAATCTTCACCAGTAGTACTAACTTTACTCTAGCAGTACTAACATATACTAGCAGTAGTAACTAGTAGTACTAATATACACTAGCAGTACTAAGTTACACTAGCAGTAGTAACCTAGCAGTACTAAACTACTTTGCATAATTTTTCGTTATGTTTACTAACTACACTAATTTATGCTTAGCCACGCCCAGTAACTAATACCGTTAGCATCAGTAACTCTAGAGATATTCAGAAGTCTTTTAATCCAAACATAAGGAAACCAAAGTAAATGCAATATGGAGACTTTATTGTTTGTTTTATTTTAAATGAAACTAGCATTGTATACTAACTGCATAATAATTATGTTTATATTGTAGGTTGGTGAAAAGTATACAAGTGTTGCCCAGTTCAAAGAGTGCCTAACCTACTATGCTTTGGCAAATGGTTTTTGTGGTATGAAAGGAGTGGAGAAGTTAGGATGGTAGCAAAGTGTGGATAAAGACCACCTAGGGTGTCTGATCTCGAGAAAGGTAGACAAAGAAAGCAGACCAAGTACCCTTATGCTAGTAGTGATGATTTGCCTAAATGTCCTTGGAGATGTTATGTTAGGTGGATGACTGATGAAAAAACTTTTCAATGCATATCCTTAAACGATGAACATACATGTGTTAGGAATTTCAACTTTGGTGCATTGGTGAACTATAAGTGGATTGCAAAAATCTTTGGTGATAAGATTAGGGCTAACCCAGATATCAGGTTGTGTGATATAGCTGATTTAGTGATGAAAAAGTATAAGTGTAAGGTCAGTCTGAATCAGTGTACAAATGCTAAGAAGTATGCATTGACAGAGTATGAAAAGAGCATTGATGAACATTATTCTTTGCTTAGATCTTATGGAAAAGCTATTTTAGATTCTAATCCTGGGTCCACTGTAAAGTTAGGTGTGGCTGTGAATTCTGATGGCAAAACTTACTTTGATAGGTTTTATGTGTGTTTTGTTGGACTGACAAATGGATGAAAGGCGTGTTGTAGGAAAATAATTGCTTTAGATGGTTGTTTTCTTAAAAGTCCTAATCAAGGTGAAATACTAACAGTAATTGGAAGGGATTAGAATAAACATACTTATCCAGTGGCTTGGGCAGTGGTAAATGTTGAAAACAAAGATAACTAGACTTGATTTTTGGAGTTGCTGGAAGAAGACTTGCGTTGCAGCAGAGGCAATGGGCTAACTCTAATGTCTGAGCACATTAAGGTAAGCTATCTTTTATCTGTTATAAACTTTCCCACCAGTTTTATTTGTTTCTATTAATTAATTTTCATTTGTATAGGTTTCCTTTTTGAAGCTGTTATAGGATGTTATGCCTAAATGTTAAGACATGCAATGTGCAAGCATATTATGAAAAACTTCAGGAAAAGTACCTGCCTTAGAGTATAGGCAATTGTACATGGCAAGCATCTAAAGCTCATTCACCAATAGTTTTCAACAAGATTATGGATAGATAAAGGTGCGAACCCAAATGCACTAGTATCTTATGATTAAGAATCCACAAAACTGGTCTAGAGTCTTTTTTGAGGGTGTCAGAGGTTGTGAAGCAATAGAGACTGGCTTAGTGAGTGCTTTAATAGTGTGTTTGTAATGTTAGACATAAGTTACTCTTAACTATGTTGGAAGCCATTAGAGTTCTTGTGCTTGAAAGGATGAACAAAATAAGGGAAATTAGTAGGAAATGAAACCCAGGGGTATGTCCCAACATCAAAAAGAGATTGGAATGGCTGAAGGAACAATAAAGGTATTTTTCCATTCAATGTTGTTAGTTTTATATAACTTGTTTAGATTCACACTACCATAAAATCATTGAAGGTTTTGGCATGTAATACCTGCTGGTGGGAATCTTTATGAGGTGAGATCAAGGAGTGAAGGATTCGCAGTAGATGAAGGTAAGAGGACATTTAGTTGCAGTATATCAGGACTACCTTGTGTTCATGCCACAAAGGTAATATTCTTGATAAATAGGGTACCTGAGAGTTATGCCCCATCTTGTTTAAACAATAATGTCATTTTGATTGCTTACCACAACTAGTTAAACCAGTCCCTGGTATGAATTTTCTGGCCTGATCAGAGCAATGTTCTTCACTGTCTTGCCACAAAAAACTAGAAACAATGCCTGGTATGCCTAGAAAGAAGATTTTGTGCTTTAGGTGAGGGTGGCTCGTTATCAACTTGACATCTCTAAGGGAAGTTGTCCTTGGAAGTGTTTAACTGCAAAAACCTAGACCATACAAATCAAGTTGCAAGGAACCTGTAGTTGAACAAACACAAAACCAAAAGGAGTGGTAAGTAGGCCTAGAAAGAAGCAACCAATGGATGATTTTAAGGAGGTTGATGTTGTTTAGAGAGG
The DNA here is from genome assembly GCA_026074375.1 of Tanacetum coccineum. NCBI lineage: Eukaryota > Viridiplantae > Streptophyta > Magnoliopsida > Asterales > Asteraceae > Tanacetum > Tanacetum coccineum. Next base: position 18,951 of record BQNB010073206.1, read on the forward strand.
TCCAGTGAGGGTGAATGTGCTAGTGGGATAGAGGAGGTGTTTTAGGGTCTAGAGGAGGAGATAAGGGAGGACTGCTTGGGTCAAGGAGGTGGTGCTAGGTGGGTCTATATGTAGAGGAGTGGTGGGTTGCTGGTGTAGTGGGTCAAGGGGTAGAGGTGCTAGCTGGTTCAAGTGAGGTTCTGTGGGTCAATAGGTAGAGGTGCTGGGGGTCAATAAGGAAAACCTGTTGGTCAACTTGCTGGAATCACAAAAAAGACAAGGATAGAAGATGGTTCGACTTTGGCTTTGCTAAAATGGTTTGGTTGCATGTTGAACACAGGAAGACTCAAGTTGCACCACAACAAACTCAACATGAACTTGAGCAGACACAAGTTGAAGACCAAGTGGAGTAGACTGAAGATCAAGATGAGATAGACCTAACTCAACAGGAGCAAATCAAGACACAAACTCTTGACCAAGTGCAAGAAACCAACTCAACAACCAACTCAGGAACCAACCACAAGAACAACCACAGCAAGCTGCATTGAGGATGCCAAGTGCAAGAATCCTCCAAAGAAAGTTGGGAAAACAAGGCAGTAGTCAAAACACTGCCTTGAATCTTGACTGATGTTGAAACAGTTGTTAATATGCCCATTTTGTACATGTAAGCGCATAGGTTGGTAAACATTAACTGTTTTGGGTATGTAATATTCGAACAAAACTCAGAACAAAACTCATTAGTACCAGGTTGGTACTACTAAGCTGAAAGCTAACAGTTTATGAATGAACCATCAACAAAATAGCCTATTTTGTACATCATACGAGCACTAATTGATGGTCATTCATAAACATATATGATCAATAAAATGTCCAGGCACTGGAGTTTCTTTTGTTATTATCATTGTTGAAAATCAATTAACTTTGTAGTATATTAAAGGGTGAAATTGTAAAATAATTTAAGTGTAGGGGATCTACCATAAAAGTGTGTAAGTTGTTAAACATCTTAAAGGGTTAAGGGTGTAAATGCTTATAAGCTAAAAGTTTAAGGGCCAGATCTAACATTGGCTAAAAGAGGAAAACGGGAAAAATGGGTTATAAGTGCCGACGTTCAAATTACCCCTACACTTTGGCTACAAAAGAAAAATTAGTATATTCGTTGCACACAAAAGAATAATTAAAAGATGAATGCCTAAAAAAGAAAAACGGGGATACTTCTATGCATTACATACAAATGTACTTCAACTCTTCAAGTATAATAATTGTCGATACTTACTACTCCACATATACAAGTACATGTAGTATTAATATACATATATAATTGATATATATGTATTTGTACATCAAAAAGTTCGAGGTCGGGTTCGGGTTTGGGATTTATGCTATCCTCATCCCCATATCCTCTGATCTTATATTTCGGGGATTCCTCGTCCCCATCCCTATCCCGGTCAACTTGAAGATTCCCCAAGTCAAATCAGGTTTGAGGATCGGGTCCCCGCAAGATACGGGTTTTCTGTCCTCTAATTGATGAATTGTATCAATAGCTTGTAGTTCAATACCAAACGAAACATTGTACAAGCACCTTTAGACCCCATTAGTTAAACTTAAACATGAGTTTAGATAAATATTGATTATATGCCGGGTTTTGTTAAGTCTTACTAAGTACAGGGTCCAATTGGGTTAATGAAAAATTAAAAGCCTCTTTTTCTTTTTACTCTAAATTAATTATTTTTTGGGTGAAAACAGGTGACTCGAGTCCCAAACTTGTTTAGAATCGAGTTTCGACCCTACCTGACCCGTCCATTTGCCACTTATAAATATAAGTGACCATCCTGCAATTTACATTAAACAAAATCCGAACAATGATAAACCCAAAAAGCCATAATGTTGCGGATTGTGAATATGGTTACCAATATAATGTAATTTCACGTCATCATATGAACGTATGAAAACTGATACGACCCGATAAAAAAAGCATTACCAACACAATGATCTTGTCACCATGATGTGTAACATCTTATTTTGGATTGTCTTAGAATTACATGTGGTCTAGCATTTGTTTTTCATTGGTATATTCAAGTTTAATAATATCTCTTTGAATTTCATCTAGAATAAAAATAATCGACAAGTAGGCATTTTTGTTTTGTTTGTCCGAAGAGTGGAACGAAGGTTCTTTGGCCCACGTTTCACGCGCTCATAAACACAATAAGCGAGGTCAATGAGGTTCTGCTCATTGCCATTTTTCTCTTCGTTAAGAGCCCCTAGGGTTTGACTTTGTGCAACTAACCCCCTCATAAACAGCATGACTCCACAAAAGTATGTAAGCATTTGTGATGAATGTGGAATTAAAGGAACAATCATATCCTTGCTATAAACTTTCAGAAATCCGATTTAAAAAAAAATATATAATTACATTTGTCAATTTCATTCGTTATATTTTTCTCTTTATTAGACTACTTCAAAATGCATTTTTCCCTTATATTCGAAGAAGAAGTACCAAAATGCATCTCCAACCAACTTTTATGTTTAGAGAAATTTTTAAAGCATTGTTTGAAATCTCCAGAGCTGTCTCGTGGTTTTCGATGGCCCTAGACAATAACAACATAGATGACCTATTACACTTGTAAACTAAAAAGAAATTGCATATAAATTTGAATTATATGGCTCATATATGTATAGTATTATACGTATTTATATGCAAAACTAATAATAATGTGACCCTTTTAAGTGGAGGCCTTGTGCGATGACACTTACTGCACACCCATTCGAGACCCCTATGGAAATCCTCCATATATAATGTATCATTATTTGTCCATCAAAACTTTTATTATTACTATTTGATTGGACAATTAGTTTTAATTCTTCAATTAATTAAATATAAAAATGTTTAAATTTGAAAATTAGAGTATATAATTGGAGATGACTTTTTTTTAAAGATGAATGTACATAAAAAAAATGCTTTTTATCCTCTAAATTTAAAGATTTTAAAAACTATAATTGAAAAATATATTGTGATTAAGAATAGTTAAAGAAAGTGGAAGATATAAATCGTAGCTCTTTTTGCAACTAGTACGTATTAGGTTTGAAAGTATGAATCATGGATGTTTAGAACAGTTTTATTTTAGAGTATCTCATGTAAAGTTATGAAACCTTTAATCTAATGTTAACCATGTAAATATTTACACGTCACTCTTTAATTTCGTACATATTAACATATACCTTAATAGTGCTAGGTAATGTATGAGTTATAGGTGTGTTATACACTTTGTCAAGTTAACCTTTTTCATATAACATTCTCATAACACAAAACAAAAACCTACCTTATTGCATTCTATAATACAAACGAAAAAAAACACACACTTGCCTTTTTCTTTAATAAATATTTTCTTTCAAAAAGCTGAAAAAAATTAAAAAAATAATATGAAAAGCTCGTTATATCCTAGTCTGACATGTGGCTGCATCGGCGGTAGTCAATGACTGTCATATAGGCACCGAATTTGCTCTGCTAACGGCTATCGTAACTCCACACATCGATTCTTCAAGCGCTGCGCTTAAGCCAAATAATTTACCACCTCTTTTCTTTTACTTGTTGCCTTTTTATTATTTCTAAACCATCAACAAAACAAAATACCTTTTCAGCAAAATATTTAGACACTTTTTCAGCAAACATTTAAACCACAAGGAGCAAAATGCAAGTTCCACAAGTGAAATTATTTAGTCAAATACTCAAGTCACCAACTCCACCACATCCAAAATTCTTCACCAGAAAAACATAAAAACACAACAAAGCACCACAAAAAAACACAAGAAAACCAACACGCTAATGTTTAGTAGATTGTTCAAACATGCTATTCCCCTTTACAACTCCCACAAGGAGCAAGATCAATACGTTGTTCCATTTGTCAAGCAATTACAAATGTAGCTGACCCACGTAGTCTTCCAGCTCCACCACCTCCACAACAACATGCTACTTCTTCTAACTATTACGCGCCCCCGCCGCATGTTCCCGTGTCGTATGATCGTCTTCATGGACAACTTCCTGGGGTCAATGGACGTAAAAAAGCTGTCATATGTGGGATTTCCTATAAAGGAAGTAAAAATGAGCTTAAAGGATGTATTAATGATGCTAAGTGTATGAAGTATTTGTTGATTCATAAGTTTAAGTTTCCTGAGTCATCCATTGTTATGCTTTAAAGGTTACTCCAATATATTATTGTTTTTTTATAAACTTGTTGGTTATATCGGTTTCGGTTTTTTAGAATGTATTGTTTATATGGTTATTCGCTAGTAATAGATGGTCTAGATTAGAACTCATAGCTATTAAAATTAGCTTATTTGATTTTGGCTTATATTTCATAAGCCCCAATTTTCCGGCTTATTTTGAGACTTATGGGCTTATATAAGGTCCTCATATCGTAATAAACTTATATAAGCCCACAAGTCTCAAAATAAGTTGAAAAATTGGAGCTTATATAAAATATAAGCCGAAAAAACAAATAAGCTCATAAGCCACATATAAGCTTAAACAAACACTAAGTTTCCTAATGTTATCAAGTCATAAATGTAGTGGATGGTCTAGATTATTTACAAGTCATAGTTATGAAGAGGTATCAAAATGAACTCCAAGGGGCACCATATACAGTAGTAAGGGGTTGAAAGTCCCAATAAGAGGTTGTTACCCGCAAAGTTCTTGGCGCCACACGCCTTGGCCATATGATCCACAATCGTAGCGGGCTATTGATTTACCAGATTTTATGGGGTTTCTGCCGGGGATGATAGGGGTCACCAAAGGGCGCTCCGTTGAGATTTTCCTCTATAGGAGTATTACATATAGGTGAAAAAAAGTTATTACATGTAGGTTTACTTGCATTGGTATGTAACATATTTTCATCCTTTTTTCACGGTGTATTCAACTTAGTTATATTTTATTATTAGTTGTATGGAAAATATATGCGATGATGTGTTGAAATCTATTTTGTTTCTCTATATACATTGTTTAGGAAATTTCAATCTGATAGGTTCAAAACTTTTAAGTCAATGATGGAATATTTGTATAACACGACTGAATGTATATCCTGCAGTCAATGATTGATCAATCATTTGAGGAATTTGAGACTGTTAAATCATAAATAGGCGCATAACTGTAAAAAGGAGAAAAAGTTCTCAGCAAACTATATCAAGCATCAAGAATCTAAGATAAAGTAGAATAACACAACTAAATTGTGAAAGAATAGTTCATTTAGTTCTCATTGTTTGGCTCTGTATTTTTCTTATTTTTCACCTTTCTATGCTAAGAATTGTTAATTATTTCATCAAAACAGGATTTACATAGTGGTGGAAGTCAAACGAGTAACAAGCTGCGCCGCTAACCCTTTTTGGATTGCAAAATTAATTCTTTTGAAAACAACATTTGTGGAATTGAAATGGATTTTAAGAAAAAAAGCCATATACATTATACAGAATACATTGTTTAATGTCGTGACAAGTTGATGTCATGTTTGACTTTAAAAAGTCAGATGTTAACTTCTATTCTATCGAACCTTTGACTTTTCTTCCAAGGCTAAGCTAACATCTTTATTCTCTTTAACTCATATTTTTCAGAAGAAGAAACTGATCCATACAGGATTCCAGCAAAACACAACATTAGAATGGCAATGCATTGGCTCGTACAAGGTTGTCAAGCCGGAGACTCCTTAGTGTTCCATTTTTCTGGTCATGGGTCCCAACCAAAGAAAACTTTCAGGCGAAGTGTTTGATGGATTCGTACGGTAAACCTCTTGTCCAATGGATTTCGTTACTCAAGGAATGATTGTTGATGATGAAATAAATGCAACTATGGTTAAGCCACTACCACATGGTGTCAAGCTTCATGCCATTATTGATGCTTGTCATAGTGGCACCATGCTGGATTTACCGTTTCTTTGTAGAATGGACAGGTATTATAATGCTAAAGTTTTATGATTATTCATATACTTAATCAGTCCTAATGGTCTTATTTTCATATAGCTGACTTTGTAACTGCTTTACTGATGTAGGAATGGGAGATATACATGGGAGGACCATAGCCCTCAATCGGGAATATTCAAAGGCACAAATGGAGGGGAAGTCATCTCTTTTAGTGGATGTGACGATGATCAATCCTCTGCTGATACATCTGTAAATTCCTATTCTTTTCTCTCATTAGTCTTCTTGTTTAGTGCATGAAATGGTAGTCTTTTCGTCCCATACAAAGTGCAATTTTATGTTTCTGGAAATTTCTAATTAACTGTTAGTCAGTTATTATCAATGTTTGCGAATTGTTATCATTCCTTAGGCTAACACTTGTATTTTTTTTCATATGACGATACACTAATTGCACAAATAGGTACTCTATTATACTTTGCCACATTGGTCTAGTGTCTAGTTCAGGAAACCATTTTATTGTCTAGAACTTGCTACAATTCAAAATCTTTTGTAAAAAATGCTTAAACATTCAGTATTTTTGGTTAAGGTCATGATGAAGACATGACAGCTGTCATGTTAATGAGTTTTACCACGTTGACTTTTTTTCTACCAAGGTGTCTGGAAACCGGTTACCTAGCTGACAAGGTTGAAGATTACCTGAATTTTAATATCTATATTTGAAGGTTTCTTCCATGCAATTTGTCCATCTGACGAATAATGGTAAAACAATGTCCTTATTTAAGCATTATAATGATTCTAATACAATCATTACGAAATGTGCAGGCTCTGTCAAAGGTTACTTCAACTGGAGCAATGACATTTTCATTTATACAAGCAATTGAACGTGGGCATGCGACAACGTATGGTGATATGCTGACTTCAATGAGAAAGAAAAACCATGAAACTCTTAAAAAACAATATGATGATTTAAGAACAGAGTTTAACAAATCTCAATCCAATTTAGCTAATTATAAAAGAGGGTTGACATCTGTAGAATAGCAACTTGTCTTTTACAGAAAGAATGAAGTTACTTTTGGTGATAAATTTGTTGTTCTAAAAAGAGATGTCTCATTCAAAGACTCAGATATCAGTTGACTTAAAAGTGAGTTAGAAAAGGTTAAGCTAGAAAAGGAAAGCTATCAGCTTAAAATTAGAATTTTTAAAAATGCTTCTAAGAGTCTAGACCAATTATTAGGGAGTCAAATAATTGATAAGAGTAGAAAATGTATGGGGTTTGTAAGCTATAATGTTGTTCCACCTCCTCATACGGGATTCTTTTCTCCCTCAAAGATTGATTTGTCCAATTCTAGTCTAGATGAGTTCCAAGAGCCTGAGTTTGAAGGCTATGGACCTAAGACTAGTAAGAGTGCTAGTGAAGATATTTCTAATGAGGATAGGAAATCTAATGATGCCCTATTGGTTGAGAAGTTGGTGTCAGATGATAAATCAGAAAAGAAAATTGTTTTTCCTACTGTTGCTAAGATAGAATTTGTTAAATCTAAACAACAAGAAAAACCAGTTAGGAAACCGGTTAAGTATGCTGAAATGTGCAGGTCACAAAAACCTAGGGGAAATCAAAGAAACTGGAATAATCAAAAGTCCCAACAACTAGAAAATGATTTTGTGATGCACAATAAAGCCTGCTATGTCTGTGGAAGTTTTGATCACCTCTTGTATACATGTAAACAAAAGAGACAGCTAAATGATCAAAGGGAGGAAAAACCAGTATGGAATAATGCAAGACGGGTGAACCATTAAAATTCTCCAAGAATTACTCACCCCAATCCAAAAAGACACATGGTTCCAAGAAAAATCTTAACTAGGTCTGGCCCAACTTCACTTAATACTGCCAGACAAAGTCATTTTAATACTGTTAGGACGAATCGGGTTAATGCAATTCAGGCCTCAGCATGTTGGGTTTGGAGACCTATTAAACCTAATAATGCATCAATCACATTGAAGAGATATGACTATGTTGATGTAAGAGGCAGATCCAAGTCTGTAATGGCTTGGGTTCCCAAAAAGGTCTAATTTTCTTATTTTCAAGGCAACCCAGAAACATAATTGGAAGATTCAGTGAGGTTAAATAGCCCTGAAGACAAAAAGGTAACAAGAGCAAGAAATACTTAGTTATAAAGCAACTATGAAATTGCAAGATCAATTTGATGATGAAAAAAGAGCAGGAGCAGAGTTGACACAAGAAAATGACAAGTCACAATACGCGAGATACATCCTCCTAGTAAAGATAAAGCTTCTTATCAAGAAACTTGAAGATTCATAAGATAAACATCAAGTTTAGGAGAGGATTGTTGGGATCAAGAAGCCTTTAATGAAGAAACTTGATGATTAACAGGATGAATATCAAGTTTAGCGGATGATTGTTAGGAATTAAAGTCTTCATACTTTGTACTGCCAAGCATAATTTAGTACTGCTCAAGATACATAGAAACATGCTAAGTGTTAGAAACTGTCAGTACTAATCAGTTAGGCCGGATGGAGTGGTGGTGGTAAACCCACCTGACACGTCAGCGCCACATCAGCTTTCTCTCTCCAAATAAAACTCACCTTACAACTCACCTTTCAACCGTAACAAGAACTCACCTTACCAATAAAACTCACCTTACTCACCCTTTTTTTATTTAAATACTTTTATTCATAAACTAAAAAAATAAATATTTACGTAAACGTAAACGTACGAAATTAATAAAAACGTTAACTAAATTAAAAACTTTTATTCATAAATTAAAAACATTACAACACAGTTAAAAACCGTACATAGTAAATTAAAAACAATACATAGATTATTAATCTGTTTCGTATTCCGAATCAGTTTGCACTCCAAATTCCAAAATGAATAACTCACGTTCAGCTTCTTCTTTCTTAATTCTATCCTCCCACTCTTTTTCAGCTCTTGCTTGTTCTTCCAATGTTTCTCTTAGTACCTCTTCATCCTGAAGTAGTTGTTGATACTCTTTCTCAGTAAGAAATCCGTGAGTAATGGGAGATGTGGGCTTGTGCGTATTTTGTTCAGATGAGGAACCACCCTTATGGGTTTCTGAGTCGTGGTTGGGGGTTGTGTAAGGTTGTTGAAGGATTGGTTCGGTTGGTTTTTCGGGTGCCGAGGGATTGCTTTGGTTGGTTTCAGACATGGTGAGTTTTTGAAATGTTGTTTGAATGTGTGAGAAAAAGTTGTGAAAAGAGTTGGTATTTATAGTGGGAGAATGAAAGGAGTTGGTATTTTCAGATAACCAAACATATTTAGCCTCAATTTGTTTTTCTATTTTTCCTGCCTTTCGATACATAGCAAGATTTATCTCGTAATCTTTATCAGATTCTCGTTTCAAAAAAGCGTCGATTAAATTACGAGTCTCTTGTGGAATGTCATTGCATTTCTCGTATGCTTGTCTAAGATCTTGTTTAGCTGCGCTTGCATTGTCAAATTGCACGGCTAAATCCATCATCGCTTTCTGACGAACGCTATCTTCGTGAATTAGTTTTTGAACTAAAGCGTGAATTTCATCGACGGTGTGTGGAAGTAAACAAGCCATATTAATTTAAAAGTGGGAATAATTGTGTATAAAAATAGATGAATTAATGGGTATTTATAAGTTAAAAGTGGGGTTTTAAAAAATATATATATAAAACGGTTACATTTTGGGAGGGGCCCACTATTTTTAAAACCCACACTAGGTGAGTATCTCACCGAATTGACACAAAAACATGCCAAAACTCACCTCACAAAAGTAACTAACCTCGGTGAGTTTTACCATCGGATTGGCAAGTCACGCGCGACTTCATAAGCCACCGAGGTGAGTTTTGGCAAACTCACCTCCACTCCGTCCAGCATAAGGATCCTAAGCAATTAATTAGCCGCCGGCCTTAACCTATCATCTAATAAATATAACTGCAACTAAAACTGACTATGAGAAACCTAAATTTAGAGGGTGGCCCAATCAAACGAAGACCCGAAACTTTTCACTTGGTATAATTACCCGCATCTTCGGCTTACGAGAAATAAACACGCCAGCCTTACCTGAACCAGTCTCGGCAACACCGACCACATCGCGATGTTGCAACACAAGCGGAATAGCAGCCATCTGAGTAGGTGAATGCGTCGCTTTCAAAAGCTCGTTACTCAACTTACTTTCAACCCTACTCCTCATAGGCCTAGGAATCTTAACCGACTCAACTTCCTCTTGGCGTTCTCGCTTCTTGGCTTGTTTCTGATCGATTCTCCTATCTTTCTCTCTAACCTTATTCTCTTCTTCACGTACTATATCCCTCCTAATAAGACGTTGTTCACGAGGGGTAGGCTCCCTATCCTTATTCTCTTCTTCACGTATTCTATCCCTCTTATAATGACGTTGTTCACGAGGGGTAAGGTCTGATCTCAATGCAGGTTTTTTATTAGCATGAAACATAGTGTTGCTGACGTCATCTATCGAACGCTTCATGGTTTAGGATTCGAAGTTGACGATGAATATAAGTTGGCATGCACGAATATGTGTTCTATTTATAGGCTTTCTTGGCGGTTTCCTGACTACGAATTGTAAGAGCTTTAGGCTTTGGATTTTGCTTGGGCTTGGGCTTGATAGAGTAGTGAGTTTCGGCTTGCATGACTAACCCTTTTTTACTAGTAGTAACTTACTATTGCTTTTTTCCTAGCATAATTATTTAATTCGGGTTATTCGGTTTAATCTATACTACTTATAAAACTAAAACATCTCTCTTTATTAATGCACAAAAAAATTTAAGTAATACAACTTATTAAGCTTATGGTACAATCCGTAAATGCAACTTGATTTTAAGTAATACATATCATAAAGCTTATGGTACAATCCTTAGATGGACAAAACTTATTAAGTAATACAAGTTTTAAGGCTATATATACAACTATTTAATGCATCAATGCACACTTATAATTAATGCTATTATTAAAATACCTTATCACTCCAAAGTACAATCAATATAATATATGGTACAAACCAAACAAGCTATAAATCAATAATACCAGATTCCTTTCTTCTAAGCATTTGTCAAACCCGCAAGCCAAACCAGTGTCTTGGCTTTTTCATACAATGAACGCGAAAATTGATCATTCGATTGTACTGATTACTGTTACAACAATTAATTAACATTAAACATCTTATGTTTAAAAACACTTTTTATAATTACAATCATTATATGACATGACTCGAAAAACATTTACGATTACATTTTCCCGTTTTGATATTAAATTTTGGAAAAGCAAAATATACAAAAAAGGTGTATTAAACGGAAATGAAAAATGTGAATGTCACGTGTATCTAAAACAAAGTTTTCGAGAATCAAACATACTTCAAAACTTTGTATGCATAATACAAAACGACACACATCACCTTATAACTGAAACCATAATTATCCACTCATTTGACTAATTTGAATCCAGTCAAACACAATCACCATATTAATTTCATTAACTCCCTCTATCATTCCTTATCAATAACTGCTTCCTAAATTAAATCACGAATTCAAAATCATTTTGATTGATTCTTACTTTCACAAGAAGATTTGATATTATTCAATTTGTTTCCTAAATTGTAGTTTTATGCTATTTAATCTTTAAAAAACATTTATCTTCATCATTTGGTTTCATTGTTCAAGACTACAGATAAATATTTTCATATATCTCATATAATTTCTTTGTTCTTTTGCTTATAATTTATTGTTTCACTTTTTAATCGTGTTTGCTTCAATTTCATTCATGTTTCATGCTTCATGTTTCAGGTAATTTATTTAATTGTTTAAATAATTTTTTTCACTACAATTTACTTCTACTCTGTTTTTGGTGATCATGGTTGCAGGTCAAGGTGAATATTCGATAAAAACTTCATCAATCACACCTATCAGTCCCGATCAATGCTTTCAAAAATACAATTATGGAAACAGAAAGGAGTCAGGGATCTGTTCTTAAAGCAATATTACTAGCATGCATGTCACATATCACTTGGCGGTTAGAATTCTCAACTCTATTTATTTGTTTATGATCATTGTTTTTGTGTGTGTTATATTCATTTATTGTGGTTATTTTCAGGGCTCAGCCAAGAAAGCAAAAGATTTCCTCCCATTTCTGTAGCGTAACAGGAGGATGACTGATGTTGTTGAATATATGTTCTTAGTAGTTATAGGTTTAAATTATTTGTACCCAAGGAAACATGCATCATTGATTTCTCACTTTCTGGTGTTGGATGTACGGGTCGTGATGAGCCGTACTCCAATGATGCAATCTATCTTATGAAACGCAAGATAATGCAGAGGGATGTGGAGGTAATATTCCTTTTTGAGTTTTCACTTTATGATTGTCTATTGATTTTTGATTTGTTTCTAAAGAGTATATATGTTCTCCTTTTATCATATGGTTTAGAAAAGCGAAAAGTTATGGTGTTGTGCTCCTGATTGATCATGCTTCTATTATTATATGATACCAAATTTTAAGGAAGTTGTTGCACGCATATCTTTGGATGGCATTAGAAGGTGAGATCACTCAATATCAGGCCAGTGGTCATGAGAGGTAATTAGGATATAACATTCTATTAATGTGATTTAAAAGCTTAAGCATTATTTTATAATTATTCTTAGCATTACAAAAGTTGGGTGTTTGATGGAGGTTTGATGGTTTGTCATATGACCCAGCACTACGAAAGGGTACCCATTTGGGACAATGAGAAAAAACTAGGACTTACAACAACCATGACTAAGGCAATATTTTTTTAATTGTATGTTATGTGATCACATCCACTGTCTTAACGTCGGTATTATATTTAGCCTCATAGATGTATTCATTTGCATTGTAAATAGAACAAGCAAACCCTAGATTTCAGATCATTGTAATTGAGTGTGACCAAATAAGTAACTTTTGCTTATTTTTATGCAGGATGCCGATTTCAGTATACATGAATGATAACGAATCAGGTGGCCTAATATATAGTTCCTTATATGGATAGAATGCAACAAGGAAGATCCTATCAGAGTCCTGTACCTGTACCATGGGTTTGGTCATTATGATGCTTTGCATTTCCCTGGTAAAAATGGTTCCCTCTCCAGACTTTTGAATTATAAGTATGTTGTATTTTAGAAAGGATGAGTCAGGGAATAATAAGATTAACGATAACATGATAAACAAAACAACAGGTCTCTATTAATCTCTTTTTTCATCCATCATCGCTAAGGTGACATTCATACCATCTGCTCAATCACTTGACACAAGTTATTTTATGAGCAGGTATATTTAGAATCCAGAAGATGAGCAATTTGATGGAGGTATTGAATTGGACAACATG
>BQNB010073207.1:5237-32187 GCA_026074375.1 Tanacetum coccineum
CCGTTACATAAAGGATGTTTGAGTGGGATGAGGGATTTCAAATTATGTTCTTGCAAATTTTAAAATTTTGGATTTTCGGATATACTAGTTATATGGGCCTCGCAAAATAATTTACATGAGTATTTTGGATGAAACATTCAAGTTGTCAATCCTACTTCGATGTGTATTTTAGTCATTTTTATGTACTAAGGTTTGGATCACGACCATTTAAACGTGTAGATTCAATATGACATTTTTATTGCAAGTGTGAGTTGCAAGCCAAGTCACATTCTTTCATCATCTTGGAAAAAGACATAATTATTTTCATCTTAACCGAGGGTGATTAATCGTGTAGAGTTAAAATAATATCTAGGGTCATAAATTTGAGTTACGATTTAATATATCCTTAGTTCTAAGCAAATAATATGTCTAATTTCGTGTTCACACTCAAAACCGGCTAGGATATCGAATTTGTAAGTATAATCATATTTTGAATAATGAGTCGATTCACTACTCAAGATCTTCCTAAGCCCTCACGTTTCAAAACACTTAACTAACTTACTTAGCTTTTATTCTTAAGAGAGATATAAGTTTTATAACATTTTTCAAGGTGTTGGTATAGCATATTGATTGGTCTCCAAATACGTATATAAGGATAATATCAATAATAGTATAGTAATAAGTATTCCGTAAGGATTTAAGAAGATTACTTTTGACCAAAGTAAAGTTCAAAACCTTCCCGAGTCGTATCCCAACGAGGCGTGAATTGAAAATCGAGGTTAAGCTCGTGATCGCGTGATTTGAATAGTCAATATTATGAGTTTTTGATTCTATTTCTACTTAACAAAATGCAAAAACAAATAAAGACACGCAACAATTAAAGCAATTAAAAATAGGACCTAAAAAAACGTTAACGGGAATCCTAAAAAAAAGGCGACTTAAAACCTAAATTATCAAACTTTAACCTTAAAAATGTTTTTTTATTTTTTTTATAAATCCTAAATGATTAAAAATAATTTTAGAAAAAAAAAAGAATTATATTTTTTTGACTTTTATTTTATTTATTAAGAATTAAAAACTATTTTAATCTAAATTAAATGTTAAAATAGTAAACTAATTATTAAAAATCTAAAAAAAATAAGAAAATTACTTTATACTATACTAATCTTATGAAAAATAAAATTGGATAAAGAGTTTAACTTAATAAGCTGTAAATAAGCTCTAAAAGCTGGAAACCTAAAACTGAAAAACAAGTTAAAAGGAATTTAAATGCAAGTCTAAACGAAAAAGTCTCAAGGGCGCAGTTGGTTAAGTGTTGTGTGTGTGAGGTGTTGAGTGAAAGGGAGGTCACATGTTCGAAACCTGTGACCATCTTTTTTGCAAAATCATTTTTTTAATTTTTCTTTTTGAAAAAGCTAATATATAAGCTAACCTAAGAAACTTTAATAAAGGAACTTTTTTTCAAATCACAAAAATAAGTTGGAATTAAGCTATATCTAAACCTGACAATTAACAAAATGACATTATAACTAAAATTGTTTTGGCATATTGGACTCATTAAGCAAAAGAAAAGCTAAAAAATGACGACAAGCTAGACCTAAACCTAAAAAGCATGAAGGACTAAGAAATAGCTACCAAATAAGCTAGGAATAAGCACAACAAGATTAGCAGTACTAACTTGAAGTTAGTACTGCTAGGCTTAGCAGTTAGGACTACTAAGCTTTTAGCTAAGCAAAGCTCAATAAGCTAAACACAACTTGCCCTTAACTACTAATAAGCACTTAAAAACAGGAATAAGCACTAAAAATAAGCTGATAAGCTCATTAGAATTCAAAACAGATTGCATAACTTTAGGAATAAAAGCATTTTTGACAACTTTGACACAACTATCTTGACACTAAAAATAAGCTAAACAAAACTTAAAAACCTAAAAAAGATAAAGATTATCTACCAATGAACACCTAAAATCTACTTTTTAAGATATTTGAACTAAAAATAAGCTAGAAATTTAGCTGTCAAAAGTGACAGCTTAAACAAAATATTTTTGGCTTTTAGAACTTTTTGACACAAACTGAAAACTAAGAACAAGGACTCAAATTATTTGACACTTAATTGTAATGAGATAATACTGCATACTAGACTAGTTTTGAACACAAAAATAACAACTAAAGAGTAGTTTTGGAAGAATTCACCAATAAACTGCTATAAAGACTTTTTAACTATGAAACATTGTAAATCAGCTCAAAACCCTAACACTTTGCTAAAAACTTGATAAAATTGATTACAACTACTACTGAGACTGTGATTAAGCTAAAACAAGTTGACTTATTAGCCAAAAGTGGCCTTAGCAGTTTTAACTTGAAGTTAAAACTGCTATTCCAAACACCCCTTTAATTACCCTAAAACTAAAATTAAGCTAAAACAGCTTCTAAAATACTGATTTTATTGAAAACAGATTGAGATCTAAGCATTATAAGGACATATAAGCAAGAAGAAAAGACAAATAAGCACTATGCAATAAGCTAAATTAAAAAACTATAAGGTCTAATCTAGGGACAGATTATGATGAAAACTCAAAACCAGCTGACCAAGGCTACACACTAAACAAAATAAGCTATAATAAGACTAAATAACCAACAATAAGCAGAAGATAAGTACAGATAAACAAATAAGCAATCTATTAAGCTAAACAGTCAAAAAGCTAAAAAATGAAATAGGAAGAGTACCTTTGTCCCAGCTAAACAGGGACCTTAAATGCTCTATTGAGCTTAAATCAACAAGCTCCAGCTTATCAAAGATAAGCTGGTGGTGTCCATAAGCCCTTCCATTTCTGGCTTATCATCCAAAATAAAAGCTGAGGTAATTTAGGGAGATTGAAGTGACTACTTATTCAGTTTAAGCTTTAGGTAAGCTAAACTGAATAAGCATTAGCTTATATAGTGATGGGCTTATTTTGAGCTTATTAGCTTAACTAAAACATTCTTAAACCATTATAAGAAAAGACAGAATTAAGAACAATCAATTTAAATGAAACTTAAGTTTATTAATTCCAAAAACAGATTACAAGCTTATAAAAGAGAGCATTACATCAATTAAAAGACATTTAAGCTAAAATTACAATAAGCTACTATTAAAGTCCTACACTAGATGCTCCCTCCTGTGTGATTTGCTCTGCTATTTATAGTTGCTGAAGGAATGTTCTAGGTCAATGAGACGCTTCCCTATCTTCAATCCTGCCCCTTGATTCTTGATTAAATCCCACGCAATCATTGGAGCCCTTGAATCTAGTGCCACGTTTTTGCTCCAATCAGAGTGCTAGGGATTGCCAACGTGTCAAGTAGATTGCCAGATATGTCAGGGATTAGGCTTCTAGAAGATCTTTGACGTGTGTGTGGGTGAAGGTTTACCTTGAGCGTGGTAATGGTGAAAATAAGGGAGGGAAAAGAGATGATGCTACAGTAATTTTGACTTATACGTTGACCCTTTTTGTTATAAAATGGGACTTGGACCGGGTGTTGGGACTTTGGGCTTGGTTTATGGTTTTGGGCTTGGATTTAGGATTTAAGTTTTATAAATGGTTTAGGATTTAAGGTTATAAGTATAAACTTAGTGGGCCAACCCGACCCACTAAAATGGGTTCGGGTTGGCCCATTAAGGATGTATACGCCTTCGGCTTCGTTTTCTTGTACTCTTTCCATTCCCGTGCTCGGTTTTGTTCGTTTTGCTTCGTTTTTGTCTTTTTGTGCAACTATTCGCTTACTGTAAGACACAAATTCGTTATACAAACGAATACAATGCTATTTTTTCTATATTATTAATTGTCACTATTGGGTTTTTTTTGCTTGTTTTATTAGGCAATAAGGTATGTGTATTTAAGCACTTACACATATCTCCCTACTAAGCTTATTGCCGTGTCACTCACGGCAAATGTCTATAAACAAACTTAGGAAATACCAAATTTAACCTCCTCTAGACTAATTACTCGAAAAAGTAGTCAAGTGTTCATCTAAGGGGAATAGTAATCAACTAGTTTTTTGAAAGCCCCCCGTTTTTACCATTTTTATGAGTTTATCTATTATCATTCATTCTTATCATAACTTCAGGGAACTAGAAATAATAAAAGGATTAATTCAACGTCCTTGATTTTTCACCCGCCCCAAACAAGCTTATATACAAAATCATTGTTAAATACAAGTTAAGATGCTAACACTACTCATAAATGCTAATTGTGAATGCATAGCTACTTTCCGCTCCCTTATTCCTAAATCCTCTAAAGATTTTATTGTTATTATTTGTGACAAATAAATTAATCTCTTATTCATATAAAGTTAACCCGGTTTAGACCACAATTAGTTTGAAATCCTTTCCTAAAGAGACGATATGGTGAGAATAAGGTCCACATTAAGGTTTTAATTTCGCACGATTTAGGGGTTATCCTTTTTATTTCATATGAAACAACTCAACTACGAGTCCAGAGACGAAGGCTTTATTTAGATAACCCCGGAGTCGAAATTTGGCTTTATTATTATTATTATTGCAACATTATTAAACCTCGGTCATTTAAACAACTGCTACATCGGTATACGAGCCGACCATGGTCCAGGAGTCTTATTTCGACCTTGGTGATCCTCGACCTTTTAGAAGGCTGTAACATCGGTTGTGAGCCGGCAAGATGCATCAAACTTTTATCAGTCTCAAATTATTACTATGTGCCTTATTTAGAAGACTGCCACATCGGTTGTGAGCCGGCAAGAGGTAGTGGTCTTATTTTGGCTTCAGTTTATTACATAACTTATTATTATTAGACAAATTTCAAGTCCTGTAGTCTTTTAACTACCTAGACAACAGTAGCGAGCCGTCAGGAATCGGTAGCCTATTTCCCCACAATACTGACAAAACCTCGATGTGTACCTTACTTTCACTAGAAGGAATCTCTACGAAGTGATTTAAACTAAGAATCGCAAAAACCTAAAGCAACTTTATTTATTAACAATTATATAACGTTTATTAAGCTGGTGGGAGCAAAAAGCCACAATTAATCTCTATGAGCCTAAAAGAGATCCAACTACTCTATGTTTAGCATCTAACTTATATAAAACTCTATCATTTCTAGTTCTTCGCAAATTTAAAGTCAAATATGGAAACTTGCAAACTCTTGGCTTTTACAAGCTAGAATTTGTGTTTTAAAGCTTCTTGTATAAAAGACTTGCAAAATCTTAAATTTATATAAGTTAGGGGGCAAGCTAGAGTGCAACATGCTCGATCAAGTCAAAATTTATTCCTTAAAAAGACAAAACTACATGTCAAAAACACTTATTCTCTATTTTTGAAATTTTTTAATTTTGGCATATTTTTGCTATTTTTGGTGGAAAAACAGGGTTACGTAAAGACAAGGCTATGAAGTAATGATCAAATCGAAAATAAGAATCCCCCATACGTAGAAACTAACTTTGTCTCAATGTTGAGACTGTCACCCCCATACATTACGAGTATTAATTCCAAAAATATTAAGGAGGTCTCTATTCAGATCTAAAGCCGTTTATTAATTATGTAATAGACAAACGTTACATCAATAAGGATCTAGGATTATCGGTATTCCATCATATAACATGAGAAGGATTGAAGATAGTGACAATTTTTATTCAGGTGAACGATGAACAAAACTCAGCACGTGAGTCTTCAAAATCCGGGGCAATCTGGATATAAACAAAACACAAACCACAAATCACGAGAAAGGAAAAGGCGAGCTCCTAAGTTCACACTTATTAGAATTAGAAAGAAGATGAGAAATCACCTGGATTCTCCGGAGAAAAGATTTGATAGCGATTGTTTTTGTGCGAGTCTCTAGCTTGCACTTCCCCTTATCTTGGGATATTGGGGGTGAAGCAGGTGGAAGAAGAAACTCTCCATCGGACATTCATTGCAATGAATGCTTGGATAAGCATTGATGCATTTGAAAGTTCCACTCCAATTAGATATCACCGGCTCAAGAAAAACGGGGGGATTGCTATGTTAAAAAAATGGTGTCTTCACTCCTGCAGGAGAGAAGCAAAGAAGAATCCTCAGGGTAGGTGAGATATGGTAGAAAGATTCAGATGAAAAATGTTAAAGGAAAATAATGGTCATCCTCAACATTTGGAGAAGCATCAATCCCACCTCCCCCTGGGTCAAAACATTTATCCTCATTACCCTCAAAAATATCGTCCATTACGGCTGAAATCAATTCTCCTGAATCGGGCTCAATCTCAAGTGCAAAAGTAGCTTTCTGGGGACGAGATCATCAGCATGAGAGTTAGGTACTGCCACTCCTCGTTCTCCTCCGTATGAGTCGCTAAAAGTCTTTGAATTCGTAGTAGTAAAGAAACACTCAAAATCCCCCCCCCGCAACCCCCGTCCCCTAGACGTGTCGGTTCTCTCAAGAAAGTGTCACTATACGTCAACTGGGTGATAGGTGATGAGAAGGAAGTCTTGAGCACACAATCAGGTGTGGGGTTGTCTCAATTTTACGATTCGATCTTAGTAATAAGAATATGGATATTCTATAATTTGTCAAGAGAATATCGTCTCCACCTCCTCTAAGCTGACGGAGCTCAAAGTCGGGAGTGATGCTCAACTTAATCGATGTCCTCAAATGGAGCGTCTCTTCAAACGAGTATCATCATATAACAATTGCTACAATGAGATGAATATCTTCTTCTGGATCATTTTCAAGTTTCATGAATTTCTCAGTGGAATTGGAATTGATAGGAGCGAGTTCACGTCGATTCTCGAGAAGAGAGTCATAATCTGAGGAGAATTATATTATTGAAGTTATCTGATTATGAAAAGATTCCATAAGGATCAGACTCGGTCATCAAATGATTCTTTTTCACAATAAGGCACTATCGCTCAATTATCGATATACCCTCAGATCACTTGGGATTGGACAAGGTCTCGAAATAGATTATTACTTTGTCCGATTCCGTTTCCAGAATAGTGTCAAGATGCTCGTCCCCATATATTAATGAGTTTTCGCGGTCTCCCCCCCCCCTCCCTCCCCCAAGCGGTTGATAAGTCAGGTGTGATTGCATTAGACGAGTTTCTCTTATATTCCTTATTACTAATTAGTATATCTCTCTCATCATCGTCAAAAATACGGAAACATCTAATTTTAGTGTATCATAAGCTGCCTGCTCCTCACGGTTTCTTTCTGAACTGACTGCTCATGTTGTTAAATTACTATTTTGATAGCGGATTGCACCGTAGTTATCATTTCTTGAGCGTGCTTTACAAAATTCTTTGACACTTTCCTCAGGAGGTTGAGAACTAACGGGATACTGCGGAAATTGGTCAAAACCGGAAGAATTAGAATTATAGAAATTTTGATCATTGGGTTGACAGAACAACTCATATGAGGTCCCTCGCAGTTTTCACAATAAGGCTCATCGAAGATCAATTGATCACTTTGAAAAGTCTCATGAGGACCCCCACAACGGATACAACAAAGATTTTGTAGAAGACTTGGTGAAGTTTGTGGAAAATTATTGTCAAATTTTTGATTGTAACACGGGTCCGGATTAGATATAACGGAAACTTTGTGTTGGATAAATCATAACCAAATATTGAGCATCGTTTCCATCTTAATTCACTAGGAATACGTCTCGTACTGGCGCGTTGTGGAGGAAAGTCAAGAAAATCTGGAGAATCATTGAAAGAAGCTGCCTGCTCTACTAGATATCTAATATCTTTCCATTTTTCATTATAAGAATTTGGTTTTAGCTTAATTGATGATTGGCATATATTACACAATTCATCTCTACAATTATTCCCACACCGCTTCACTCATATAGGTAACAGGATAATGATCTTTCCCTGGCGGACTTTGCAATGAAAACAATGATAATCGTCGAGTGATGCCATAAGAATTAAACAAATTAAAAGGATAAGAGAAAGAATTAAAAGGATTAGAGGTTACGGAGAATATTTTTTTTGGATTTTATATATTCTAAACAAGAGAAAATATTTTTGGGACCCCTATAAAAAAAATTTCAAAGGTGCACGGTTATTGCTCGTTGAAAAACGCACAAGAGCGCGGAGAAGCTGGTCAGCGCGAAGCTAATTAAAAACCCTTCTCCTTTAGGGTCGAATATCGTTGGATCAACCCGCCTTATACCACTCTTATAGCTCGTTTACTAAAGGTGAGCTGATTTAACAATTGACATCGCGGTTATTTTGTTGGTTATTTAATTTTTTTTGGTATTTTTGATTACTTGATTCACAAAAATTGAGAAAATAAAATATTTTTGTATTTTTATAATTTTATAATAGAAGAAAATATTTACAAACGAAAATGATAACTTCACGAGGAATCTTCGAACAAAACACGATAATCGTAACATGGTTCCCTGTACCCCCCCCCCCCCCCCCCCCCTCCCCCCCCCCCCCTCCCCCCCCCCCCCCCCCATCGGCAGCGGCGCAAATTGGTTGGGTCTTCAAATACGTATACAAAGGATAACTATATAGTAATAAGTATTCCGTATGGATTTTTAAAAAGATTCTCTTGACCAAAGAGAAGTTCAAAACCCTCCCGGGTCGTATCATAGACTTAAGCGCGAATTGAGAATCAGTTAGTTTGTGATCTGCGTGATTTGTATAGTCTATATTATAGGTTTTGTGATTCTATTTTCTACTTAACAAAATATTCATTAAATGAAAAAACAATTAAAAGCAAACAAGCAAATAAGGCAAATAAGGATTTAAGCTAAAACGTTAACGGGAATTCTAAAAGCGCGACTTAAAACCTAGATTATCAAAATTTAACCCTAAAAATGTTTTTTTTATTTTTTTATAAATCATAAATGACTAGAAATAATTTTAGAAAAAAGAATTATATTTTTTTGACTTTTATTTTATTTATTATGAATTAAAAACTATTTTAATCTAAATTAAATGTTAAAAATAGTAAACTAATTATTAAAAATCTGGAAAAATTAGAAAAATTACTTTATACTATACTAATCTTATGAAAAATAAAATTGGATAAAGAGCTTAACTTAATAAGCTGTAAATAAGCTCTAAAAGCTGGAAACCTAAAACTGAAAAACAAGTTAAAAGGAATTTAAATGAAAGTCTAAACGAAAAAGTCCCAAGGGCGCAGTTGGTTAAGTGTTGTGTGTGTGAGGTGTTGAGTGAAAGGGAGGTCACAAGTTCGAAACCTGTGACCATCCTTTTTGCAAAATCATTTTTTCTTTAATTTTTCTTTTTGAAAAAGCTAATATATAAGCTAACCTAAGAAACTTTAATAAAGGAACTTTTTTTCAAATCTCAAAAATAAGTTGGAATTAAGCTATACCTAAACCTGACAGTTAAGATAAATGACTTTATAACTAAAATTGTTTTGGCATAAGGGACTCATTAAGCAAAAAAAAGCTAAAAAATGAAGACATGCTAGACCTAAATCTAAAAAGCATGAAGGACTAAGAAATAGCTACCAAATAAGCTAGGAATAAGCACAACAAGATCAGCAGTACTAACTTGAAGTTAGTACTGCTAGGCTTAGCAGTTAGGACTACTAAGCTTTTAGCAACCTCAATAAGCTCAAGCAAAGCTCAATAAGCTAAACACAACTTGCCCATAACTACTAATAAGCACTTAGAAACAGGAATAAGCACTAAAAATAAGCTGATAGGCTCATTAGAATTCAAAACAGATTGCATAACTTTAGGACTAAAAGCATTTTTGACAACTTTGACACAACTATCTTGACACTAAAAATAAGCTAAAAAGCTTAAACAAAACTTAAAAACCTAAAACAGATAAAGATTATCTACCAATGAACACCTAAAATCTACTTTTTAAGATATTTGAACTAAAAATAAGCTAGAAATTTAGCTGTCAAAAGTGACAGCTTAAACAAAATATTTTTGGCTTTTAGAACTTTTTGACACAAACTGAAAACTAAGAACAAGGACTCAAATTATTTGACACTTAATTGTAATGAGATAATACTGCATACTAGACTAGTTTTGAACACAAAAATAACAACTAAAGAGTAGTTTTGGAAGAATTCACCAATAAACTGCTATAAAGACTTTTTAACTATGAAACATTGTAAATCAGCTCAAAACCCTAACACTTTGCTAAAAACTTGACAAAATTGATTACAACTACTATTGAGACTGTGATTAAGCTAAAACAAGTTGACTTATTAGCCAAAAGTGGCCTTAGCAGTTTTAACTTGAAGTTAAAATTGCTATTCTAAACACCCCTTTAATTACCCTAAAACTAAAATTAAGCTAAAACAGCTTCTAAAATACTGATTTTATTGAAAACAGACTGAGATCTAAGCATTATAAAGACATATAAGCAAGAAGAAAAGACAAATAAGCACTATGCAATAAGCTAAATTAAAAAACTATAAGGTCTAGGGACAGATTATGATGAAAACTCAAACAGTTGACCAAGGCTACACACTAAACAAAATAAGCTATAATAACACTAAATAACCAACAATAAGCAGAAGATAAGTATAGATAAACAAATAAGCAATCTATTAAGCTAAACAGTCAAAAAACTAAAAAATGAAATAGGAAGAGTACCTTTGTCCCAGCTAAATAGGGACCTTAAATGCTCTATTGAGCTTAAATCAACAAGCTCCAGCTTATCAAAGATAAGTTGGTGGTGTCCATAAGCCCTTCCATTTCTGGCTTATCATCCAAAATAAAAGCTGAGGTAATTTAGGGAGATTGAAGAGACTACTTATCCAGTTTAAGCTTTAGGTAAGCTAAACTGAATAAGCATTAGCTTATATAGTGATGGGCTTATTTTGAGCTTATTAGCTTAAATAAAACATTCTTAAACCATTATAAGAAAAGACATAATTAAGAACAATCAATTTAAATGAAACTTAAGTTTATTAATTCCAAAAACAGATTACAAGCTTATAAAAGAGAGCATTACATCAATTAAAAGACATTTAAGCTAAAATTACAATAAGCTACTATAATAAGCCACTATTAAAATCCTACACTAGATGCCCCCTCCTGTGTGATTTGCTCTGCTATTTATAGCTGTTGAAGGAATGTTGTAGGTCCATAGGACGCTCCCCTATCTTCAATCCTACCCCTTGATTCTTGATTAAATCCCACGCAATCATCGGAGCCCTTGGATCTAGTGCCACGTTTTAGCTCCAATCAGAGTGCTGAGGGTTGCCAGCGTGTCAAGTGGATTGTCAGATATGTTAGGGATTAGGCTTCTAGAAGATCTTTGACGTGTGTGTGGGTGAAGGTTTACCTTGAGCGTGGTAATGATGAAAGTGAGGGGGGGAAAAGAGATGATGCTACAGTAATTTTGACTTATACGTTGACCCTTTTTGTTATAAAATGGGACTTAGACCGGGTGTTGGGACTTTGGGCTTAGTTTATGGTTTTGGGCCTGGATTTAGGATTTAAGTTTTATAAATGGTTTAGGATTTAAGGTTATAAGTATAAACTTAGTGGGCTGACCCATCCTACTAAAATGGGTACGGGTTGGCCCATTAAGGATGTATACGCCTTCGACTTCATTTTCTTGCACTCTTTCCATTCCCGTGCTCGGTTTTGTCCGTTTTGCTTTGTTTTTGTCCTTTTATTGAATATCCGTTACCTGCAAGACATAATTGACAAAACACATGTTGGGAATAATTGAAAACGACTAAGTTTCGTTTCTGCTGTTAGAGATGTTCATTTTTGCTGATGGCATTAAGTCGTTCCTGCTGGCAGTTCAAGTAGCGTTCCTGCTGATTATGTTCCTGCTGGTCATGTTCTCATTTCTGCTGACAGATATAGAATCTGCTGATCTTATTTATAGACGTGATTATTGTATGCCGGAATTATAGTTATATTCTAGAGTTATCAATTATAGTTATATTCTAGAATTATCTCATGAAGATAGGAATGAGATATATTAGGAAGAGATTGATGTATATCTCTTACGCGTTTTTAGTTATCTTGTTTAGCAATTTAGGGTTTCTTCTCTATAAAAGAAACCTTTAGCATTAGGGTTTTGTACCGATTACGCATTACACAAACAGTTTATTATCAATAGAGAGATCCATAGAGGATCATGTGTTTTATAATATGTCTTCCTTTTATACTGCATTGTTTAGTTTCCGCCTAAACAATTGTTAGAGTCTCTCACGTATATACTTGTGATTACATAAAGTACTGATAACAAGCCCTAAGCTAGAAATCTTATCTATTCTAGATCCTAACAAACGCGCCCTTGGGTCTTTTCTGTAAACCATTTACACCATTAATTATTTATACTCATTTTCCAGTTTATGCCTTTTAGCTTATTCAGCTTATTAACTGCTTATTGAAAGTGCTTTTTGGATTCTTATTTTTACCATTTCCTCAGTAATTGTCTTAAGAATTTTTAGTAATTTTTTCAGTTTTTTTATAAATTAGTTAAGTATTTTTAATTAATTTTCTAGATTAAATTAGTTTTTGTAATTCATAATAAATAATATATATAATATAATATAGTCCTTTTTCTAAATTATTTTTAAGTCATTAGGATTTATAAAAAATAATAAAATCATTTGTAGGGTTAAATTTTGATAGATTAGGTTTTAAGTCGCGTTTTTAATTTCCCGTTATCGTTTTATGCTTAATTTCTTTAAATGCTTTAATTGTTTACTTGCTTTTACTTGCTTTTACATGTTATTTATATTTTCATTAGTAGTTATAGAAACCAAAATCAAAGTCTTTTTAAATCATTCAAATCACGCGATCACGAACTTAACCTTGATTTTCAATTCATACCTCGTCGGGATACGACTCGGGAAGGTTTTTTTGAATTTTACTTTGGATAAAAGTAATCTTCTTTAGAATCCTTTTGGAATACTTATCTTATACTATTATTGATATTAGGTATTTTGGAAAATATATATAGAGTATGATATATGCTAAGGAATTGGTAAACATGGCTCTTATAATGAATCTATCTGATCATATGTACAATATTTATACTGTAAAACGGTCCTCACGAAACCGGAGGTTAATGTAACCGAACTCCGACGAATGACAAAGCCATATTCGTCACTAAGCTTTATTGCTAACTATTTTATTTCAGGATTGCATAAAGATGGAGATGCAGAAACCTCATTCCAGCAAAGTCAAGTTCATATCCAAATGCTCATACTCAAGACTCAATGTCGTTATAACATCAAGAAAGATTGACCTAAAGCTTCCGCAAACTCTGATATCAACCTCTTCTTTAGTATGTCAAAGAGATGAAGTTATGTATTGATGAAGAAGTACGAATATAAAGTCAAGCTTTCAAGATTGCAACAAGTATGAGCATGTCGGCCTGAAAGTCACAAGCACACAAGATGAAAAAAGATCATAAGATGATCATTAGAGATTAAATTTAGCTGATGATCTTAAAAAGCTCAAGATCACATATAATGACAATCTTAAAAAACAAGCTCAAGCCATAAGTCAAAGATCACTACATAAAGATGCAAGACAAAAGATCAACTATTACACAAAAAAGACTCAAGATCAAGACAAGAAGCTTCAACGATTAATGATCAAGGTCACAAGGAGAGATCTCTATGATCACCCCTTAGGGGGAGATTGTTAGAAATACAAAAAGTGTTGATCATTTATGAGATCTCAACGATCGTCCTTTAGGGGAAATTATTAGGAAATCAGTTTTTAGTGAAGTGACGATCATTATTGATCTTACGAGCCTTTGTAATAGTTAGACAATTTTATGTAATAGTTAGGAAGCTAACCAGGCCGGCTTATAGAAAGCCTAAGGAAAGCCCGGTTAGCCCGCACCCTTGTAACTATATAAACCCTCTTCACACATGGAGAGGGTGTTGGTTGAATCATTTTACACATAGTTACATGTGTGTTTTTCTATGTTCTTCCTCCCACTTCTCTCTATAGCTTTCTCTCTCTAACCAGGCCGGTTTGGGTTAAAGGAGGCAAACCGCTGGCAGAACAAATCGGTACCCCAAAACACTACCACCAAAACGCTACTACCAAACCGCCACCAACACCAAACAGCCACCAACACCAAACCGTCACCAATACCAAACCGCCACCACCAAACCGCCATTTACCAAACCGCCACAGAGTTTTAATTTGGGCAGCGTTTCGTCTAGTAAAGACCATGAAAAATGATAAATCGCTACACTTTTATTCAAACCGCCACGGTCAAACCGCTGGCTGATCTGGGGACCACTACCAAACAGCTGCCTGTACATTTTCTTGTCTTCATTTGTTTAGATTCGACAAACAAAAAAAATAGTACACTATGAACACCAAACCACTGCCAAGAACTTCAAAACTTGAAGTAAATAAGATTTAAACTTTTAAGCCCTCAACAACCCACAAAATCTGCTTAATAACCAAATAAGCTTAAAAAAACTTTAAAATAAGCTAACATGAAAGACCATATCTGCTGATGTGTTTTTGGACACCAAAAAATATCAACAAGCTAGAAAGCATGGATATTAAACAGCAGATTCTTACAACAACAAACATTAGCAATTCGTGACTTTTTTTAGAAATAAGCCCATAAAAATAAGCCAAACTAAGCTTTAAATAATCTGAACAAAAAAACACAGCAACAACAGTGACAGATTACACGATAAAAGTGACAAATTCGAGACTAACCGAATCACTAAAATATAAACCGACTCGACCCAAGAATGAAACCTAGCTCTGATACCACTTGTTAATTATAAAAGAATCGTTGATCTGGTGGTCTTGGTGACTCAAACCATAAGAATGCCATGCTTAGAGAGAGAGAGTAGATGGAGAAAGTAGTGTGTGTAAAATAAAATGAAAAGTAAAGTATTACAAGAGTCTCACACCTCCATGGAAGCAATGGAGGGGTATTTATACCCACATCTATACATAAGTTTACTAAAATGCCTATTCTAGTCCCTACGTATGGTGGTATGTTAAACTATGGTAATTCCGTAATGTCGTCACATAAAATGAAATCCTAACACAAACAAACTGACTCGTACTACTGAAAGCTGAAGCTTCAGTTTAGTCATAACAAGTTTGTTTTCTTATTTCTCATAACTTTGGTTGGAGAATAAGTTCGAAGGAGATAACACTCCAATTGTCATTCAACCACCTTGTTATTCCGCAAGCAAGGTGTGACATAGATTCTTTATTTGATTCTAATAAAAGTCTATACATTGAAAAGTATTTCTGTGTGTTTTAAACTTGTTCTTTATATTGCTTATATATATATATTTGTTTAAAACTCACTTCGTTGCTATGGAATGTGATTAAGTCTAAATTGATAACCTTTATATCACATTCTGAGGGACCAACACACTAAGAGAGTAAACCAATCACGAGAACAAGAAAGGATGAAAGTATTACGAGGTTAACATATCCATGCCTGGTACTTTTTTTAAAATATCGATAAAGTGCGAAGGGATATAGTCATATACCCAGACTCTGTTGGAACGTTGTTTGAGTCGTGGAAATCACTACTTGTGTAACATTCCGTATTTTCAGGTCATTTACGACGTCATCTATTTCACTATTTTTTTCCGTACGCGTTCGCTTTTAAATTTAATAGTTAAGTTAAATCGCGTAAGTTAAAAATTATCGTTTAGCGTAAACGGACACCAAACAAATAAACATTTACATCATTCAGTGTTATATAAATTATTTTAAATGATAATTATGGTCGTCGTTCTATTTTTTATTGGTTACGGTAAGTTTATAAATATGTTTATCAGATAATGTACGTTTATGCGTAACCGGAAGCACCGTATTATTAAACATGCATTACAAATACCCTCGATTGTACCCAATAGCTAAAGATTATTTAAAATTTAGCTAAATAAATGATGCTTACACTTTTTACACTAGAAATGAAACAATATACAAATAATTTCAAGTAAACACATCTTTATGTAATTTCTACAAGTTGTAACTAGTATAAATTCATGCAAGTAAGCTAGCTAAGATAAAAATAAAACATATACTCCCTCCCTCATCATATCATACGGCATACATACATATGTATGATAGGAAAATACAATTTTTACACACTTTGGTCAATGGTACATCTCTTGCAATTAAAACCTAGCCTTTCTTTGTTTCTTTGACTCATAACACATAAACAAGAATCCCCAAAACCCTCACTATGTTTGTTGAATGTTTTTACTTGACTATTGACCATTGAAAGTCTTATATACATGCAAGTAACTAGATAGTAAACAATAGAAACATACACTTAGGTAAAAATTTTTTCACAAAATCCCTCTCTTTCTCTCCTTGAGCTCACGGCAAGAAACAAAGATCCAACCCAATCCATACTAATTTTTATACAACCTATACCCTTCTATACACATCTATCCTAAGACATTCTAAGGTGTTTCCAACCATTGAATCACCATTTACAAGTAATAATCAAAAAAGGAAGTAAGGGTTTTTATTAAGAAAACAAGGGATTTCTTAAGTGCAAGCTTGGATTCTAAGGCTAAACAAGGGTTTAGCATTTGTTTATCATCATCTTCATACCCTATAAGGTCCCTACTAAACCCCTTACATTCTAAAAATTCATTGATTATGCATATGAATAGTTTCTATTTTAGTTGGTATCACCATTTGAAGATTTTAACTTTATAAATGAAATTTTCACTAGTAATGATCATCTTGTATACTTTTATACATGTTGTGATATTACATATATCATGTTAAAAATGATGATAAAATATTGTATCATGTTGTTTTTGTGTAAACATGATCATGGGTTAATTAGGGTTTTTATGATTTCTTAATATGTTTTAAGTTAAAGAAATATATATGACAAGTTAATATTAATTATGGACTTATGATAATATTATATGATCACTAGAATGAGGTTACTACAAGATGAGAAAACATGGACACATATGGTTTTTATTGTAAAATAAAAAATCAACCCAAACTCGTGCAAACAGTGAAAATCAGACCCAAAACGGAATCAACACACACATTCCTACAATACCCTAGCCAAAAGAAACTTTTGATGTGTGACCTATAGACAAAAAAACAAAATTATAAATTACCTATAAAAGATTGAATTAACCATGTTTGACAAAACAGTACTACAATTGTAAAATATACCAACAAGGTCACAAAATGGACTTATGAAATCAAGCAAAACATACAGTCCAAAATTGTAAACAATATCGCATACAATAAATTTTAATAAGATAATACATTACACGACGATTCGAAAAGGAAAGACACCTTGACAAACGGAATAATAACGAAAACGTTACGTTAAAAACGAGTTATACGTTTAATATAAACGAGTTTCATAAAAATATATTATTTAAATAATGTCAAACAGCATTGTATAATTTTATTCAAATAAACCACATTTTTAGGATTCCTAAAATGATAAGAACATGAATTTTTAGATTTATAACGAATAAGTTTATGAAAATTCGCGGTTTTCGTAATTAAAAGTTTATAAGAAAAATAATTTTATAAACTATGAACAGTAAAAAACACTAATCAATGACAGAAAGTTTAATTTGTAAACTCATAAAATTATATGAACTTCAATTACGCAGGTCGTGCTCGAAAGAATCGTTAAAAAACATAGTATAACTAATAAAATACGACATTTACGGTTTATTGACAACAAATACGATTTAAATCAAACTCACGTCTGTGTGAATAGTAAAAGATACTATTCATCAGGGGAACAAAATAATAAAAATGTCAAATATCGGATAACCCGTCTTAATACTAAAAGATGTGGCATAAGAAACGCAATAAACGGATTAGAAACGAAGAAGGTAACGCCCGTTTCACTAAACGGTAATTATAAACGTTTTTTTGACTAATAAACACAATTTAACAAAACATATTAGATGGTGAATTGAACTATATAGACCTAGTTTGTGGTATTAATCAAAGAACTATATTACTAGGAGTTTCAATATTGAGGCCTCTTCGGGGTGGCGATCGCAGTTGTGGATTTATGATTTAAAGTTCCTAGCTCCTCATACGATCACTACATGACCTCTTACATTATATAGCCCGAACTATGTAATGATAAATCTATACGACCTATAAATAATCAAAAGTGTATTAGTACATAAACGACCTTATTGGAATTAGGTTGCCTTCGGATTCCTTCTGGCGCTTTCTATTGATGAATACTTGTTATTTCCATTCACATCAAGGGAGTTCATAGCCCCCTTATTTCTACAATGTGTTTTACCAAATCTTATGGGTGAACTACATTGCATGTTGTACTATTGGACACAATGTTTTTCAAAGTGTATCATCCAGATTACTTGCCCGATTATTAATGGCCTAAGTTTACCTTTATTGGCCGTGAAGTCCTACTTATATGAGCCGTTAATAGCTAATGTATAAGGCCGCGAGAGTTATGGGATAGATCTATCGGGACTGACAATCCCCACCTTCCTTGGTCACTAGTTTGATCAGTTGCATTTACTTGTAGAGGTGTTGAGGTTTTGGCACGCATCCTATATACTGATTATGGCACAAAATCTAGTTATGTCTTCGTGTCATGAGCTTAGTGGCAATAATAAAACGTATTGGACTACTGAAATGTGTTTCAGAGTCTACTATAACTTCGATCTTGTGGTCCACCCTTTTTACCAATAAACAATGATTTCCCTCACCTTTTGGTGTTGACTTTACATGTAATTTCAGGTCCTAGGTAATGAAATTGGCGGGAGCCGAGGCGGATATCATGAAGGACGGATTCTGTGTTTTATCTAAAGTCTATGCAACTTTTTATTATCTTAAAAACTTAAGTCATCTTTGGTATTATGTAAGCTTTTGTTTAATTAAGAAGTTTATACTTTAAAACTTATGGACCTAATGTATGAACCTGATATTTAGCTATGGCATCGAATTAATCTTATCTTAAAACGTCCATTTAAGGTCGTTTCCTATATCTTGATTGTTGTACTTTAACGTAGCACCCCAATGTTACCATTCCGCTGCTACCTGATTTTGGGGGTGTTACAACTTGGGTATTGAATCAGTTTCTGTGAGTTGGGTATGTATTGCTCGAGACCACTAGGTGCGGTGAAAGAATATCTCATGTTGTTAGTTTGCACAAGTGGGAGTGTGAATAGATTATGTGCAAACAAACAACTGTCTTTCACAACTGGCCTTCACAGAAATGCCAAAGGGTCACACCGGTGCATACTAAATAAAGAACGCAAGTGGAAATAAGAAACGAGTTACGAAATGAAATGGAAATAAAGAGGAAATGAAAATATGATAGTTTTTTTCGATGGAAATGAAACTATAGTGGTATTTTCATTTAAGGGACTAAATGACAATTACCTAAAGTATAATATTTATCCAGCATAAGTATTAAAGGGTAATTAATAACAAAAGACAAAACCATACCCTAACCCTTAGGGATGGTTGGCTGAATACCCTCCAAGGGGGTATTTGTGTTTTAGTCAAACTTGTGTACTTGGTAAACAAGATTAAGGAGTTTTGTAATTGTTCTAGAATTGTCATTGGTGCCCTATAAATACCAAGGCATCCCAAAAATAATTCATAACTCCTCCTAACCCTAACAAAGGTTGAGATTTCCCCCTCCTAAATCCATAATTGGTCGACTTAAGGTTTTGTCCCTAAGTCGACTGCTACTCGACTTACCCATTGTTCGTACTCATCTACTTGCATAGTTCGTAACCCTAGTTTTATATGTGTAGTACTGATGGATACCTGACACAACCCAAAGAAGAGGAATCGTCCCATAAATCCTAATGGGTCGATTGAGTAAAGAAGCATCAAGAACAAGAAGGTGATTTCGTGTGCACAACTCATTGTGGTGAAGAATTGGATCTTACTCTTTGCAAGAACAAGTAAGTACGTAATTACTTAAACATCCTTTATACGTGTTAGGTTTAAGTTATATTTCTAATTTATAGATCATGATATTAGGGTTTGGTCTACGTGGTCTTTACTTGGTTATTTTCTGCAATGCATATCTATACTACTTAGAGCAAACGATATGGTGGCGAGGGTGCTCGCCGTTTCCGACGTGGCACCTCGCCACCACACAAAAGTGGCTCGCCGTTTGGTTGCTCGCCAGGGAAGTGATGAGGAAAAAAGACAAAGCATTTTCAAATATAACCGTTTGAATTATCATAATATTAACGTTAGAAGTTTTATTTCTTTTTTTAATTTTTTTTTAAACCCCCACTATATAAATAACACCCTATTTTACCTAAAAATTACACACTTAATCCCAAACAAAAAACGGATATGGCTTGTTCACATCCACATACCATCGATGAAATCAAAGCTTTGGTTGAAAAACTAATTGACGAATATGCCGTTCGTCAGAAAGCGATTATGGAGTTAGCCGCGCAATTTGACAATGCAAGCACAACTAAAGAGATCTAAGAAAAGCATACGATAAATGCAATGACACTCCACAAGAGAACCGTGCTGTGATCGACACTTTTTTGAAACAAGAATCTCATAAAGATTACGAGATGCATCTTGCTTTGTTTAGAAAAACGGCAAAAATAGAACAACAAATGAATACTAAATTTGTTTGGCTATGGGAAAAATACAATTAGGACGATTGTGTTTTAAATTTCGTATTGTAATTTTAATTTTCGTATTGCAATTTTAAATTTCGTATTGTAATTTTAATTTTTGTATTGTAAATTTAAATTGCGTATTGTAATTTTGAATTCTTACTCTAACGGCTACTTTTCCCTTATAAACACCCCTTTACCATCATTCATTTTCTCACACAACTTTTTATCAAACTCTCTCAAATATCATTCAGTTTCACACAAACACTATGGCTAACAAACCAAACGAGGTGCGAGATGCTATCCTTAGGCGACTATGAACCGAACAAGAGAAGGAGGTCACGTTGGCTAAAATTTGTTGGTTGATATGAACTAGTTATCTCGTTCAGATGCGAAGCCGTGCTAAGGAGAAAACGAGGGTGCATTCGTTGCCTCTCTGTCAGCCACTTAACAGCTACAGTCTACATACTCTGCTTATGAGCTCGGAATCAGATACGCATATCACAACCGCCTTGGAGGCCGCTAGGGAAGAAGTGATGAGAAGCAAGAACTCATCAACAATTACTGAGCAATCTAAAAGCTTGTGTTCCCGTATCGTATCATAATTTGTTAAGTTTTTTTTGTATTGCATTTTCTTTAATTACCGTATTGTAAATTGTATTTTAATGCGAATGAAATGAATTTAATTTGTGTGAACATATGGAAAAGAAATAAAATTGTAGGTGGGTGGGGCCCTAATAAAGAGGTTAAAACTTGTTATGAGTGAAGAGGTTTTAAAGAAGGAGTGTTAAGATGATGTGGCACCCGGTGCCCAAATGAGGAGGAAAACCTTCTCACTAGGGGTGTCAAAAAGCCGACTCGACCCGAACAAGCCTATTCGGGTCGGGTCACTCAGGTCAAAAGTCTTATTCGAGTCAATTCAACTAAACTGAGTTCTAAATAGGGTCGGGTATCGGATTGAAATGTTTTGGCTAACTCAGGTTGTGTCCAACCCGATTTGACCAATATTATACTATGTGAGTCCCAAACTGAACAGATCTTTGCAGCCTGCTAAGGGTGATAGCCAACTTGTATGAATACAGATTGACTATATAGAAACACTGACTATGAATATTGATTGTCTATGCGGAATCTACATAATAGTACTAAGAAGAACAATGAATAAACTAAACTTTGATTTCTATTAATCTGCTAAAGTGATTAAAGATTACTAACTATGAGATATGATTGTATGAGATGTATATTGAACTGATGTCTCTAACTATGCCATGAGGGTTCCTTTTATAGATCAAGGATAAACCCTAACAGACTTACAAAACGCATAAAAGATAATACATATCTTTTCCTATAATATCTCATACATATCTCTTAAACGATACTAACTATTTTCTACTAACGGTACTAACTATTTTCTACTAACGGTACTAACTAACTGATCAGTACTTACCACTTTGTACTGTCAGTACTAACTATAACTATCAGTACTAAGTATTATCACTAACAGTACTAAGTCAGGAATGAATAATTCCCAACAATCCTCCCCTAAACATGATTGTTGAACTCTTTTAACTTCATGTTTCTTCAGGTTAATCTTCTTAAGTTCTTGGAGGATGTATCCAGTCAACTCTTTATTTCAAAAATATGGTGAGTTAATTACCATACAGTTTTTGGTAAACTGTCAACCATCAACGGAATTGATTTGTCTTTACCAAATACCGTTTGCTTTTGGACTAGCCAATGCTTCATTGCCATAACATGGTGCATTGATAAACCATATAGTTTTTAGCAAACTATCAGCTATCAACAGATTTGAGTAGTCTTTACCAAGAACTGTTTGATCTTGGACTAGCCAACTCTTCACCATGAAGCAAGGTGAGTTGAGAACCCTACAATTTTTGGTAAATTGTCAACCATAAATGGATTTGAGAAGTCTTTACCACAAGCCGTTTGCTTATGGACTAGCCAGTTCTTATGCCTATTAAGCATGGTGAACTGATGACCATTTGTTGTGTGGTGGTTAGCCAACACTCAAACCCTTCTCATCTCCATTTACATCATCAATTCTCATCAATCTGTTGCTTAATAAATCTGATCAAATCAAGGGCAGCAGTACTTTCTCTTTCAACTTCCAATCCAAGATCAAGCATCCTTTGCAATAAATCCTTGGAAAGAGGATATCTTTTTTCAACTAACATGTGGATGACTGTCCCATCTTTAAGTTCTAGTATGTAAACTCCACAAGCTTCATACAATCTCCAAGTGACAATCTCCCAATCTTGTTGATCATCCCAGAAATCACTTTGATCATTTTCTTCTTGTGAGGATTCCATCATTATCTTCAAATCTCCCCAAAGAATTAACTCAATTCCTTCTAATGTAATTTCTGAGTACTGCTCCATCACTAAATCATACAAGTGAAACAAATCTTGCCTATCAAATATATGCAATACCTCCAATAAACAGTTGAATGCCCTGAAGTTTCCATTTGCTCTGTAGATAACAAGATAGTCCCCATCTGGTGATGATACCTTATCCAACCTAGCAATGACAGATTTTCTCTCCATTATTTCACTATCCATAGTACCTT
Source organism: Tanacetum coccineum (assembly GCA_026074375.1). Classification (NCBI taxonomy): domain Eukaryota; kingdom Viridiplantae; phylum Streptophyta; class Magnoliopsida; order Asterales; family Asteraceae; genus Tanacetum; species Tanacetum coccineum. The sequence goes on from BQNB010073207.1 coordinate 28,352, forward strand.
CAAATGTAACAATCTTCAGGCATTTTCTATGTTCATCATCACTATTAACATCTGGTTGAGGTCTTTTCCTTTTCCTTGCAATCATCTTTATATGACCACCTTTTCTCTTCTTTGTACCCTGCTCTGTCACATCTACCTTAGCAGGTACCTTTGCTGTGTCTTCAGTCTTTGGAGTTTCTTCAACAACCCTCTTCTTTAAACTCTTCTGATCAGGGTCTTTTACTCCTTCATTCATCTCCTTAATCCTTCTTTCATCCTCAGTGGAACCAACAGCAGTGAAACTTTCATCAAACCTTTTCACTTTCTCATAAAACTTCTTGGTTTTCAAATGAGAGTGCTGGAAATTTCCTACATGCTTCAAGTAGGTCATCATTTGATTTCTTAATTGATTCTTTGTAGGTGGTTTATTCCTAATAGCTTCTGATCTTTGTTGAGCAAGAAATCTTCTTTGAGCAGCAATTGTGTCATGAAGGAATTTTGCTCTTTCTTCTACTGTGAACTGCTCTCTTTCTTCTTCTTGAAGCCTTTCAGCTAGAAGCCTATCAGCCTCAATTCTTGCCTTTATATCATCATAATTTCTTATGAGAGCATCATTTGTAGCTTCTTCTTCAGCTAATCTTTTCCTTTCTTCTTCTGTTTCCTAATCCTCTTGCAACTTTCTAGCCATCTCTTCATCACTAGCAAGTTGCTTAAACTTCTTTTCAGCTTCAGGAATACCCTCAGATTCAGTTTCAGACTCATCTTCCTCTTCAATTTTCTTCTTCCCTTTATCTTTTGGATCAATCTTTGGAAGAGGCTTTAATGTCAATAAATCTGGTTGAAATAGCCTAGGTCTCTCAGATCTCTCAACTCTTAACTCTACTCCTTTCGCATTTTTCTCTGAAACTGCTTATAAGCTTGACTCATGTTGAGAAGAACCTGAGCAATTGTTTCATCATCTCCAAACATTGTAGAAGTAGTTGTTTGAATAGTTTGAGTAGCCCTTCTTCCTTCAGTTTGATCATCAGTACCTTCATCTGTCCTATCGGTACTATCTTTTTCTTTGTCGGTACTAACTTTGGATCCGTCAGTACTAACTTTTGGTCTGTTAAGTACTTAACTTTTCCTTGTCAGTACTAACCTTTTGTTGATCAGCTACTAAAGTAATACTTTCAGTACTAACTTTAGCATCATCATTCTCATTTTCTTCATTCACTACATCTCTTGTCCTCCCTACATCTTGAGCATCTTCAGTCTCCATATAACCCATCTCATCAAATAATGGATCTTTATGAACTGAAGGTTCACCTTTGGCAGACTTCCTCCCCTGTTTGGATACAGACTCTTTTTGCATCTAGTTTTCTTAAGGATCTCTTTCTGCCAACCTTTGCTTTAAAGGACACACTCTTCATCCATGCACTTTGGGGGTGATAACAGGTTTAGCTTGCTTCTTGGAGCTTCTGAAGCTGTACCTACAAGGTTGAATTTCCTTGGCTTGATCAAAAACCTGTGTACAACAAAGAGATACAAAGATCATAAAGACACTTTGGAGTGTCATGTCACCCACTTCCCTAAATGGATTTATCACGAGATGACTGACCTCGCATTAGATTACCCATCCAGAAACCTCTGGAGATAGAATCAGAATATGAGGAGTATGTGGACGGACCTAGTGATGGATCAGTACTGGAGGCTCAACATTTTGCTTCACTTGGTGATGAGGAAGGGTGTAGGTTTGTAGTTCAGATGGTCCTTTTGAAGTAGGTTCGTAGCTTTACTTACCATATAAAATATATTAATAAATAATACTACTTAGGTAAATTCAACTATTCACTTTAACCAAGGTAAAAAGTTAAGACTTACAAAAATAATATAATATATATAATAACTGTAATATTGAGCCGGAGCAATATATCACCCGGGTCGTTTTCCCCAACAACTAGCGAAATTTGAAACCACTTTTAGAGGTTACGGATCCTATTTGAAGAAACAAGATATTTTGGATAAGCTATAACACGAAATTAAGAAGCAACAAATAATGACAATTAAACAAGTAGACAAATTTTAAAATCCCTAAAAATGTAAACTAAAATTTCACTAAATAAAGAAAAATTGCCGAAAATTATTAAAAATAAAAGCCCTAATTTTTATCTTTTTATAAAAGTTTAATTGAACTAATTAAAACTTAACCCTAATTATTAATTAAAACTTAATAAACTAATTAAAAACTTAACTAATGGACTAATGGTGCAAAAGGTCTAGGAGACTAAAGAGAAACTAACAGACTAAAGAGGGAACTAACTGAAAAACAACTAAGTTGAAAAAGTTACCTTTCAACCCGAACACAATCCCGACAACAAACAAGGACTAAATTAAGGTGAAATTTGAAAGAGTGCTTAAAAATGAAAAACACAAAGAAGCAAAGTTGTTGAGGAAGCTAGTTAGGAACAACTTTTAATGAAAAGACCTAATATCAAAAATCACTAAATAAGCACATAAGAGCTTATTAAGCAGCTGACCTCAAGAGTAGGGCTTAATCTTGGTTTTTTAGAAAAAAGCTATAAAAAACTCAAAACTAGCTCAAAATTGAAAAAGAAAGAGTTCTGAAGAGCCTTATGATATGATTAATCTATAAATGAAGAAATTAAAGCTTAAACTACTTTTATACTACTGAAATTGATCAAGAAATACGCAAACTCAGGTAATAAGAAAAGTAACTCAAAATCCAAATAAGCTAGAGAACTTAATAAGCTAAACTAGGCTTTGAAACTTTAAGGACTTATCAACCTACTTATTATCCATCTAAATAGCCATAAAATCTAGACTTATAAGCAAATTAAATAAGTTTAAATACTCGGAAAAATGTAAGATTGGGCTTCTTATCATGTACAAGCTCATAAGGGGTTTTGTTGTGACGAGTATGAATTAGGAATCGATTCTGGGTGTAACAAGCAGTAGCTACAGCTTCTGCCCATAGAAACATCGGTGCTTTTGAGAATATCAGCATTGTACGTGCTGCTTCTACAAGTGTACGATTTCGTCTTTCGACAACGCCGTTTTGTTGAAGAGTTCTTGGAACAGACTTTTGATGAAATATGCCCACACCTTCATAGTATTTAGACATAACTTGGTTGACTTTTAAAAAACTAAATAAGCAATGAAATAAGCTAGAAAATGAAAACTAAATCTAAATAAGCTAAAACTAAACTTAATTCTACTGAGATTAAAGCTAACAGTACTAACTTGGAGGTTAGTACTGGTAGTGCAAAGGGTCAGCAGTACTAACTTAGGTTAGTACTGTTAGTGCAATTTTGAGAATGCACTAAACCAAACACTACTTAACCATTATGACAGATTTGAGAAAAGCTTTTAAAGAGAAATCTAATGAACAAATGCTAAATACCAGATAAAAACTAGCTTAAAACAAACTTAACAATCATGATTAAACAACTGAATAAGCTTTAATCTAAGATCTAAACTATTTAAACTAATATTTTTGGATTTTATGAGTTTTTAATGACAGATTTTAATAACTAAAGATCTATAACTATTAAAGCAAAAACAGATGAGGACAAACAACTAATAAGTACTAAAAGAGACATTTAAACACTAAAAAGCAAGAAAATAAGCAAATAAGCAATATTAAACATTTAAACTAAACAATTTAAAACTGAAATTGGAGATGAAAAGAGAAACTTACTTAAACCTTTAGCTAAACAAAAGGCACCAATTAAGGCAGCTACAAGCTCTCTAGCTTATGAATAAGCTAGAGTATAAGCTAGAGTATAAGTCCTTGGGATCTCTTCCAAAGTAAGATCCCCTTCCAAAAGCTTAGATCCAATTGGATCCATGAAAGA
>BQNB010073208.1:7530-29085 GCA_026074375.1 Tanacetum coccineum
AATGCAGATAGAAGAGAAATAGGTGATGGTATACCAACACAATCAAGTGCAACAGGTGGTGCATGGTCTTTTATGTAATTCCAAAAACTAATATGTTTCAAGAGAGTGTATGTTTGTAATTCAAGTCCACATAAATGGCAAACATCAAAGTCCACATATGTGGCAACTGTCTAAGTCCTTTTTATAGGAAAACATAAAAGTCAACTTAAGTGGCAAATGGATAATTTCACTTGCTTAGGACTGATTTAAGTTGTTTGTGACCTATTTTACTTATTATGGAAAAAACAACTCAGTAGCATGAGAGGTTATACACACTTGGTCCATGATGTGGAAACCAGTTTTGTCCGTTTTCAAAACCATATAAGTAGCATGAAAGGTTATACACAGCTTGATGTGGAAACCAGGTTTGCCCGTTTGGTCCCTATATAACCGTGAATGTTGTTTGTTACATGTGTTACTACGTTTCATAGTCCACTTAATTGCCAGATAAGTAAACATCATAATTTAGTTGCAAAAACATGTCAGTATCATGAGAGTTTATACACAGTTGGTCCTTGAAGTCATAACCGGGTTTGCCCGTTAGGTCCCTATTTAACAGTGATTGTTGTTTGTTAAACCTATAACTACGTTCCATATTTCCATTAGCGGAAAAAGGGCTAGTCTATTAGCGGGCTAATCTCTTGGCGGGAAAATGAAGAATTGTGGTTTTCCTTACACGATTAGTCCCTAAAACCCAATGACACCATTGGACCATCAAACCCACATACATCATTGGAACCTCAAACCCAAGTATTTAAATCGATAACAGATTTACCATTCTTACACACTGTATTTCACCCTCTGATTCTCACCCAACAAACTTAATAACTCAAAACATGTCGACAGTAAGTGATAATGGTAAGTTTCCCATGGTCGACAAAGAAGACTTGATTTTTAAGAAAATTTCACCTATGGCTGAAGAAATCATGGTAATGTTACGCAAAGGTCTTCAAAAAAAGGTGAATGACAATGTTTGGTACACTAACGAAATAAGGAAACAGGTAGAAAAGACTGCTGATGATTTGAGAGATATAGTATCCTATTTTATCGAAAAGGCGGTGAAAATATCCAGATGAATAATGATGTTGGTGTTTGTTTTCTAAGTTGTTGTTTGTTCGTAAGTTGTGTTTGTTTTTGAAGTTAGATGTTTAAGTTTTAGTAGACCGCTAGATCTTGTTATGTCATGTGTATCCAGATGATGAATGATGTTAGTGTTTGTTTTCTAAGTTGTTGTTTGTTCAGTAAGTTTTGTTTGTTTTTTATGTTGGTGTTTGTTTTCTTATGCATGCATTTGTAGTTGCACTAATGTTGTGTCATATTTATAAAAGCATAGTCTTGACATCTTAGCATTTTGTATACAATAATTCGAAGAAAGATATTTGAGTTACTAAGACATGTCAAAGTCAACAAATACTCTTTGCAACATTTAGAACAGAGCATCGAAACTATGCAGACCCACCATAAATTTAAAGCTTGCAAAACACACATCAAATTTTTGGCGCCGTTGCCGGGGAATTATTTTAGTTGTTATCAGTTTGTTGCTTGTTTTTCATGCTTTTTGTTTTCTTATACGTGTCTAATTTTTGAATATCTACTTCTGCTGTTGTAAGTACGGCGCACATTTTTCTTTGTGCATCGCACTTCCCTTGTTTCATTTGAAAATTTTGCCTCGTAAACCCGTAGTACGCCGGTTTTAACCTTAAAGCCGTCGCACTTCCTGTCAATTGTTTCAGTTGTTTTAACAATCGAAAAAGAAAATACCAAAAACATAAAAATTCTAGAAAAACCGGCGCACTTTTTTCTTAAGTACACCGGGTTTATTCAATTTTTCCAGAAGGCCTCTATCTGAAAAAAACAATAAACTTTTTTATCTACTTATCCTTATTTTCTATATATAAAAAAAAACTAAAATATATCTTAAGTATAAAAATATATATGTCATATCAAAATGTCTTTTTGTATAATGCTTAACGTATGTATAAATCTACTATCATTCGGAAAACAACTAGTAAGTCTAATATATAAATTAAATAAAAATTTAATAATAAGGACTTGTAAGATTAAAACTATCCAAAAAGAATTCGTCGAGAACGAATCATTCAAATCTTCAACCCAACATCCTATCGTTAATGAATTTGTCGTCATAAATATACCTGAAGAGGATGTCGAAACCAAACAAATAATTCTCGATCCTGATGATCAACCCACTGTAGCACCAACTTCTAATTCTGCCATTATTCAACCCACTGTTGATGACAACTTTGTTATCAATAATACTAAACAAAGATAAAGAAGCGGTCAAGCACTGATGTAAGGAAAACGTATTAGCCAGTTTAATCTAATAGAATGTAGGAATTGTTTATTAGTGCAATGATTGTATTACTTCATTGGTGTTACATCATTCCTAAGCTTAGGTGGGACTTCTCCCTAAACTCTATGTTTGATTTTCAGTTAATCATGTCACAATTAACCAAACCCGCATAAAGTTCACACCGTTGATTATAATCTATCTAGGAGACAACATTGGTGAATATTGAAACCTAGCTCATTAAGGCTTTACCCACTTATGTTCAGTTGTTATCTATATGCTGGTAATCCACGGTCCGAACACTTACCCAAGGAAAACCGAACGTTATGTGTAAGTCACCACTTAGTCTACCTATCCTCTTAACCAAAGGAAGAACATGGGTATAAATTTGTAGTCCTATTAATCTAGAGTCACATAGATAAGCTATATGTAGTTTTTATTTCCCATACCTAGACTTCGCCATGCATTTCTAGATCCAGTTGAATGATAAATGAAAAACATAATCGAAACATAAACTTTATGTAGTTATAAAACATAATCAAATGCAACGAAAAGATAAACAATCGACATAGCAAACCAGTTAATACAAATAATGTCTAAAACGTTATTTATATTTTTTTGACCTTCGATGTTTTGATTTATAACAAAAATGTAAAACGTTTACGATCAAAATTAAACGTTTATAAATTACTTATCGTAAAATTCTATTTCTAAGAGTAACCCACTTAAGGTATGGATAAAAAAATCATTTATAACATGTATTAGATGATCAAGAAATTGTTTTTCTTAAACCTTACATTTCTACAAAAGTGTATTTACAAAAACATTTACACAAAATATTTATTCATAAAAGAAATGTTTTATTAAAACATTAAATTTGAAATCAGATTTCCTCCCAAAATGGAAGGTTCCAAAACAGATAACACCTTCCCCATTAAAAGACAAAAAGAGGAGCCATAATCTACGGCGGCCCCTTTATAGGCCTGGCGGCCCCCTAATATATTAGGGACCGTCGGGACCGCCAACAGAGTAACGACTCTTTTTGTCTCCTATAAATACTGGGTCACCCCATCTGAAAAACACAACCTCTTGCCACGAATTTTCTCAGATCTACTTTTGTCTCTTCTTTCTTTCTTTCTCAAACACATATCTTGATCACTAACATATCTTGATCTTATTTTAAGTGATTAATTCCCTCTTCCTCCCTTCTTCTAATCAAGTGCAAGAGAAAAATAATCTATTCTTAGAAACGAATTGTTATCAAGTGATCTCTTTCCTCCTCCTCAAGATCATAAATCTTCATTATATTTTCTTTGTGGTGTTGTGTAAATTGGATTGTGTGTAGATCTAATAGTGTAAATTATGTATTTGTGTGAATTGGATTCGCAAGTCAATCCAAGGAGGGTTATATCTGTGAGTATATAAAGACTTAGTGAAGTCTTTGACTTGGTTCTTAGCTAAGAGTAGACTCGACATCAGCTTAGTGTTGGAAAAGAAAGTATGCGAAGTGTATAAAATGGTTTTTTCGCCTAAAGGGAGCTTGTTGACATAGTGAAATCTCGAGTGGAGTACTCGAGGAGTGGAGTAGGCGAAGAGGTGCTTCGTAGCCGAACCACTATAAATCTTGGTGTCTTGGTTTGATCGTTTCTTTCCTTATCTCTTTATATTGTTATTGTTTATTTAGTTCATTACATTAGATAGTTTAGTTGTGATTCATATTGTTGATTGATTGACATACAACTCAGAATCAAACCATTATAAGAAAAGTTTAAAACGGATATTAAAACAGTAAACTATTCAAACCCTCCCCTCTTTAGTTTCTTACAATTGTTTCTGGAGCCATAGGTCACTCAAGATTTTTAAAAGATTGGTACTTTAAAGCTTGGATTGATCTATGGATTACGACAAAATACTGAGAAGGGCAATCACTGCAAAACCACCACTTTTTAATAGTGATATTTTTTATTTATGGAAAAATAGATTCAAGGACATTTGTTAAATCAAATGATCTAGATTTTTGGCATCGTTATTACCGTGGTGATTTTCAACCTATTGTACAAAATCCGGAAACCAAAATTAGATGAGGTTATCCCTTTAAAAAACAAACGATGATCTCAAAAGAAACTTGCCAAAAATAATGAAGCCTAAAATGTTATTTACATGCTTTGCCTAGAAAAGATATGAAGATTTTAATGTGTAATACGGCAAAAGAAATTTGGAAAACTTTGTTAATTCCATTAAGGTAATAAGCCAAAGTCAAAGTTAATAAGACTCGCTTTTGGTTCAACAATATGAAACAATTCATTATTTTCCGAAGACGAATCTATAGATAGTGCTTTTTCCTAGAATTAATACTTTTATTATAGTCTTAAACCTCTTCGATGAAGGTTATTCTCATCTAAAACTAGTAAGAAAGTTTCTTAGGGCTCTACATCCTAAATGGAGAGCAAAGGTCATGGCGATTGAAGAGTCAAAAGACTTAACGTCACTATCTCTTGATGAGCTTATCATGAACCTCAAAGTTCACGAAATGATCATCAAGAAAGATTTTGAAATAGTCAAATCAAAAGTTGAAAGGAAATCTATTGCTTTAAAGGCTAAGAAAGAATCTAGTGATGAAGAGTCTTCAAACTCCAAGTAGTGAAGACGAAGAGTACGCATTGCGGTAAGGAGGACCCTCATAGACAGTTCTTTAAAAGAAGAGGTAGATTCGTGAGACAACCTCGGAACGACAAAAAGACGTTCCAAAGAAGTCGTGATGACAAGAACGGTAAAAGTGATAGAAAATGCTTTAGATACGGCAACCTAAATCATCTTATTGGAGAATGTCCAAAACCACCTAAAGACAAGAACCAAAGAGCTTTTGTCTGAGGCTCTTGGAGCGATAGCGGTGAAGAAGATGATGAGAAGATCAAAAATGAAACGTGTTTCTTAGCTCATGATTCAGGTGGGGTGTTGTCTAAATAATTTACTTCAGCGATTGAAAATTTCATCAATTGATGATTTAGCTTTAGACAATGAATATGATAAATTATGCAAAAAGAGTCTAAAGATAATCACTAAGAACACAAAGGTTAAAACGCTACTAGAAAATATTTAGGAAAATGAGCTAGAGAATTAAAGGAATAAATTGTCCACACTTAAAGAAAAACAAGGGAGTTAATCTCGATTGTGCAAAAGTGTCATACATTAAATTGTGAATGAAAAAGCTCAAAGAAGAATATACTAGATTAAAACAAATTTGAAAGGTACACATTACTTAAATTGAAATGTTAAGTATCACAAACACTTCCGATGATAATTTAAGTTTAGGGTTTAATTCATTTGAAAAAAAAAAAATGCATTCATTAGTGAACTAAAGAAATAAAATTTGTGAAAGCTAGAAAAAGGGACGGTCTTCTGAAAGGTAGGTCCCATAAAATATGGGCGCCCCCCAAATTAACAATGGGGGCGGCCACTATAATATTTATGGGACGCACACCAGGAAACGCCTGGATCTGAGAAAATTGTTCTCTTTTAAAAATTTATTTTGTGTCCTAGACCAAAAACACATATTGTTAAAAAATGTTCAAAAAATTATGTTACTAGTGACAATGATGCTTAAACAATGCTATAAGCCAGTGTCCAAAACACCACAAGGTTGGATTTTTGAAACCCAATTTTAGATCAAAAACTTCACCTCCTAGAAGAGTCAATAATAATTATTCTCGTCCTAAAATACCGCAACCAAAAAGACATGTTGGTCGACAAAACCAACCTCATGGCTTTTCTGTAACTTGGAACAACTTTCAACATCAAAGTTACATGTCATGGGGAATGTGTTCTTCCATCTCACATCCAACCAAATACATCAAATGTAAGGGTTGTTTGGCAATAACAACTTTGGACCCATGAGATATTAGGGACCAAATGTTTGAGTTATTGTCTTATATAAATAGATATGCCTTGGAGTCGACTTGGAGCCCAACGAATGGATCAAGGATAGTGGATGTTCTAAACATATGATGGGTAATCGAAAGCTGTTCTCCACTTACAAGGCATACAATGGAGGTAATGTCATTTTTGGTAGTAATCTTCGCGGTAACTCATTGCAAATGTCGATTTATAATGACTCTCTCAAAATATTAATGTTAGACATGTTGTTAATTAGGATTTAACTTGCTAAGTATAGGACAAATATGTGATAATAAGTGTAGAGTAACTTTCTCTGAACATGATAGTAAAATAACTAAGGACGGTAGAGTCATAGGTAGAGGAATTAGGCAAAAGGCTTATATGTGATGAAATTAGGAATTAACAAAGGGATCAAATTTGTCTAGCATCGGGATGATGAAAATTCCACATTGTGGCATAGGAGATTAGGTCACGCAAACATGCGTCTCATTCAATCGTTGGCTTCTAAGGAATTAGTTAGAAATCTACCCAAACTTAAGTTTGACCAACATTTTTGTGATGCTTGGTATAAATGCGGAAAACAAGCTCATCGAAGTCACAAAGCTAAGAATATAGTCTCAATGACTAGATGCTTAGAAATTCTCCATATGGAATCTCGTCGGTCCCATCGCATCGGAGGGAAAAACCGTTACACCCTAGTCATAGTAGATAATTACTCTAGGTATACTTGGACCAGATTCCTTAAGGATAAAACCGAAGCTTTCGATCTATTCAAAATACTTAGTAGAAATTCAAAACAATTAGGTTGTTCATAGGGTCAATACGATACCGGACCCTCGGTAAGGAATTGATAATGAGTGATAATTTTGGAGAGTCTTGTAACTTGCCAATTGTATTACACATAACTTCTCGGCTCCACGCACTCCTCAATCAAATGGCGTGGTTAAAAGGAAAAATAGGACACTTCAAGAAATGAGTAGAACTATGTTGAATGACCAATCGTTACCACAAAATTTTGGTGTAACGCCGTAGATACTTCAACATACATTCTCAACCGAATCCTTATTAGAGCCATCATAGGAAAAACACCTTATGAACTCTTAAGAGGTAGGAAACCTACTCTTGATTATTTTAGAGTGTTTGGAAGCAAGTGCTTCATTTTAAACACCAAAGACTACCTTACCAAGTTTGACCCAAAGTCATACGAAGGTGTCTTTTTAGGATACTCCCAAAATAGCAAAGCCTATATTATCCTTAATAAACACACTAGGAAGTCGATAAAATCTCTTAACGCGGACAATTCGATGAAACTCCTCCACCCTCTAAGACATCACCCTTGGTGGATGATGACTTAGATGAAGAAGAAGCCATTAGGGAAAACGAAAAGACAAATCTAGAAAATATTGTTGAGAATGAAACATTAGAAATTGACGAAATAGTCAATATTAAGGAATCTGGGAAACCATCCTTAGAAAAATTTCATTTGGAAAATCTTAACAAAGAACCCCTTAGTCTCAAGCACCAATAACCTACAAGTAACTTCTCTTGTTTTATCAAAATATAGAACCTAAGAATGTGATATGAAAGCCTTAGGAGATGAAAGTTGGATAGTCGCTATGCCTGAAGAATTAAATTAATAATTGCTAAGACGTTTGGGAGTTAAGTTCGACAACCTAAGAATATGACAATTATAGGAACTAAGTAGGTGTTTAGAAATAAGTTAGACGAAAATGGTGTTGTTTCTCGAAATAAGGCTAGGTTAGTTGCTCAAGGCTACAACCAACAAGAGGGCATCGATTATGATGAACTTCTGTATCGGTAGCTAGACTTGAGTCCATTAGGAATAATATTAGCCTTATGCTTGTGCTTAGATTTTTAAACTATTCCTAATGGATGTAAAAAAGTGCATTCTTGAATCGGTCTTATCAATGGGAGCGTATACGAGCACTACCATCCGAGATTCATTGATTTTGAAAAACCGGATCATGTTTATAAATTAAAGAAAGCTTTGTATGGTCTTAAACAAGCACCCAAAGCTTGGTATGATAGATTAAAAGCTTTCCTTATTAAACATGAATATAAAATGGGAATGGTAGATAACACTCTTTTTTTATATGAAGAAAAGTTCAAAACTATCACTCATTGTTCATAATTTATGTCGATGACATTATATTCGGTTTGACTTGTCAAGGTCATGTGTGATGGAATTTGCCAAAAAATCATGCATGAAGGTTCGAGATGAGCATGTTGGGTGAACTTAACTTCTTCCTTAGATTACAAAATAAACAAATGAAAGTTGGTAATTTTTTATTCAATCTAAGTATATTAAAGGATAGAAATGCTTAAGATATTTGGTCTAGAGATTCTAAAACCAATGAAAACCTATTTGTCCTCCGATACTAACTCACGAAAGATGAAAAGTATGAGTCGTAGATAGTACCCAAGTATCGAGGCATGATGGTACTTTATTATACTAACGACAAGTAGGCCCATTAAATGTTTGTCTCTGCCTTTGTGCCGCTTCAAGAGGCTCCCAAAACTATCACTTGAAGCGGTTAAGCGTATCTTCGATTACATTTAACAGGCCTATGACTTAGGATTATGATATCCTAAGGGGACCGACACAGAAACCGTAGTATATGCCGACTCTGATCATATGGACCGAAAGAGCACTAGCGGTATTTGTACATTCGTAGGATGTTGTTTGACATCTTGGTTCTCGAAGAAACAAACCGCTCTTGCTATATTCACTACCGAAGCCGAATACGTAAGCGCCGAAAAGGTATGTCAACAAGCACTATGGATGAAACAAGCTCTCATCGACTACGACGTATGACTCGACGACATTCCTATCATGTGCGACAACAAAGGCGCGATTGACCTTAGCAAAAACCCGGTGCAACATTCTCGTACCAAACACATTGAAATTCGTCACCACTTTCTTCGTGATAATGTCCAAAAAGGACATATCTTAATCGAAAAAGTACCGTCCATCGACAATATTGTCGACATTCTTACTAAACCTCTTAAACGTGAATCGTTTAACTATCTACGTCTTGGTTTAGGAATGATGGAACACATTCCATAAAACATATTAGTCCGCTTCTTCTTTTTTTGTCTCAATTCTAGTTCGTGTTCCATTCCGTATTGTGACAACTTAAATACTTCATTCGAAGTACTTTAAGCATTTTTAATCGCGAAATGCAATTTAAAATGTCACTCCTCTTTGTTAAATTTTTTCTAATAAACCGAGTCCAAAAACCTTGACTGAGGGCGGCCCCCCAATATATTTGGGACCGCCAGGGGATATGGGACCGCTATCAGCAGATCATAATATGGAACACTTAAACAAAAATTTTCAAAACATAAAAACAAACACCCCCTTATCTGCTGCACTCGACAAACACGACCCAAACCCACCAAACTCAAATTTCAACCATTTATAACTTCAATTGAAGATCAAATCAACACTTAATAATCAATCCTAACATAACAATAAGATCATTAGGTGTAAGTCATTTCATCTATTTTCTTTCAATCTGAGTCTAGGGTTCATGATATTAAAATTGGGGATTTCCTATTTTTCTTTCAATTTTGTACAATTAGAACTACTAGAATACAATGTACAACTAATATGCTTCATGTAGACATATGATTTGCACATATTAATGAACTTGTAGAAAAATTGATTTTGAACTAAAACCCTAATTTTATTTTTAAATCACTCACGTTAGGAACATAATAAAATTGTTGTTATGCATTGTTAATACAACTTAAAAACGTTTTTAAACAAATGCATAATGATCTCATGAACAAATTCGAGATACATAATTCTATGTATTTTTGACTTGTTTGGTCATGAGCAAAATCAAAATTAAGAGTGTTGGTTAACTATTGGATTTTATGGTTAGGTCGAAGTTATCGTTACTCACATTTGTTGCATTAGACACACACTAGACTCGAACCTAAAATAATAATACAAATTAATAATGCAATTAAAAATATGATATTGGTTCTCTCATTCTAGGTGACAATGCCTCGAAAATCATCTGAAGACTATAAAAATACAAGATACTATATCCCTAAAATCTCTCATGAATTCTGTACTCCAATAAGAGAAAAACTAATGAACCTTAAAGAACGCTATATCCATGAGGGTCGGGTGGTTTTTGAAAATTTTGCAGACCTAAACTATGTTCGATCTTTTTTTCATTTTGTTGAGTTCGAATGTCTCCTCGAAATCAATGAACAAATCTGTCCTCGCTTCATACTCGAGTTCTATAGTCAATATCAAACACAATTATTCTGACGAAGGTCAAATGTTTGTCGAATTTGTGATTCAAAATCAACTCTTCTCCTACTCTCTTGAAAATTTTGCTCAAATTCTTGACATTCCTTGTAAAGGCGCATGTGTCTTTCTTTCCTTTTAGTGCTATTTTTTTTTTTTTTTCTCTTTTTTTTTTTTTTCCTCTTTTCTTTCTGTTTTTTTTCTACGATAGATGGAGACTTGATGAGTTGGCATATGGTATCCCTTCGGATGGTTCCATATCAAACAACCCTCTCTTCAATTGGAGGACTTCCATTTTTGTCTATTTCAATTGTCGAGAAGGTCTAAGTCCGTCGCATCCGTCATGAGGAAGAGATTGATGTTCTTGAATATCAAATTCTCACTCATGAAATCATGTCAACTTTAAAGCCTTTAGAGGAAATCATCTGGGAAAACGTCTTCTGTCTGGGGGTAATCGGGATCATGTTTCCGCATGTCTTTTTTTCATGCTTTATTGTGTTGTACACTTCGAAAAATTCAATCTTGCCTATTACATGGTGAAACGAATAGAGTGGGTCACTAAGGAAGCTAGGTTAATTCTACCCTATGGTATGTATTAACCCGTTTGTTTAAATTATCACGAATGAATATCCCGGTTGTACAAGACGAGTCCTATGTCTTGATACGATCGTGTCATGAATCTCTTGCCGGCTCAAACTCGAGCGAAAATTTCGATTGGATCGTGGCACGATAAGGTTGTCCTTCCACTTCTCCATCCAACTTCATCAACCATTCCTATTCATCTCACGATGATGATGATGATGGAAATGATGAAGGGACCGCGTGCAAGCACTCCATCCCCCATTCGTTATGTCAATTCTTAACCATCAAGTTCCTCAAGTTTTTCTCAAACCCCACCATAAAACAATGTACTCTCATTTAGAACCATTCTTACACCCATCATACCGATTTCATTAATCCGTTAAGTACAATTACGAGATGGGAAACGTGGTAGACTAAGATCAATCTAAAAGGCTTTCAGAACTTGGGAAGAATTTGAAGAAGAAGTGAGCAATGAGGGAAATTGCTTTATGACATTATTATCTATATTATTTACTAATCTATTATGCTTAGGTATTTAAACTTATGCTACTTATTAGTACTTAGTAACTTAGTATGGAAACTTTGCTTGCCATGGATGATCTTTCCGATATTATATCCTAAACCAATGCTTCATGCCCTCGATAGACTATTTGCCTATATTTATATATAACTATATATATATATATTTAATTTATATATATATATATATATATTATATATATATATTCATATAATATATGTATTATTATACCCATGTTGCTTATCTTTTGATATAATTTCACTACATATGATTCCCTCATAGAACTCAGTAGTTGATATTGTGAAGTTAGATAAATAAGTATTTGATATTCAGATGAAATAGGATTGGGACTATAAAAAAAGGGAAACTTTAAAATTTTTAAATACAAACATATCAAGGAATTCTAGGAAAAAGTTTCCTGACAGAAAACGGCCCCCTAAATACTGGGCTCCCCCTAATATATATGGTTGCTGGGTATTTTACGGGACCCGCCATCAGGGTTATGGATTCTTCTATTGTGACCCCTTGAATTTCTGTGTAGTTGACCACTATCCCATCTAGGTCTAGCTATAATTTCTGCATTTTAACAAATACTTTTTGGAATCTAAAAAACTTCAAACCCATGCCTTACATTCTTCAACCAATCTCTTTCCACTTTAATCATGAACTTTCTCTATCTATTCACCACTCACATTATTTTCACCTTAAATCTTTCATGGATAACAAGCCTCTTCTTCTCTTGGGTTCAAGAAAATCAAAACTAACAATCATACACAAATGAACACTATTTGTTGACCTAACTAGTGACAATGAAAACCTCTCCACACCATCTCCTACAACAACCTCTTCTTCTCTAACTCCTCCAAATGCACCATCCAAAACCACATCAACCAAAGAAACCACCTCAAGCCTAGAAAACACCTCATCTTCCTTTCAATCAACGCTACAAGTATCACCACCTCCTACAAATGAACCAACCTCTCCTCAACCTCAAAATCTTTTTCTTCAAAACTTAATAGATGTTCCTCCTAGGCCATCTAAACCTTAACCTCTCCAAAGCATTCCTTCATTGGATATCACTCTATCACTATCACCAATCACACCTATTGAAAATCTCTCAAGTCTATCTTTACCGTCACCACCACCACCTCAACCTCTTATCTTGAGACATCCACTCTACTACAACTATCATGACTATCATGGATCAACTTGTATTGGTTGATTCCACAAATGTAACCTCCATTTGAACATTCGAGATGAGATGAACATTATGTTTGCTCATCTTGAGTATCTCATAACCATCACCTTTACAACCCATTTTCCACCTCAACCATAGACCCTTTTCAAATGGCCTAATAATGGATAACCCAAAGACATTTTGTTTAAAAGTCATGTCTATGAATCATGAGTTTTCTAGGATTAATGTATTGTTAGATTCAAGTTTACCTATGCTTCAATATGTTTTGTCATGTTATGATTATCTTATGTTGTATCATCACATATTATTATCCTATATGGCTATATATGATCTTTCTAGAAATTTGAATGCACTTTATTTATGAGTTTCTAAGCTTTGTGGTTATACTTCTTGAGATATTTGTCGTGCTATGTTGGTTTTCACTTGTACTTCTAACTTTGTTTTGTAGCAAACAAATTATCGTAAAATTGATCCCTTGGTGCCCCGAACAAGGGGGAGCTTACATCAAGAGGGGTCTTCATAATCTGTCGTGATTTCTTTTCTCTACTACAATTCGACGATCACCCTTTTTTTAGATTCGACAAAAAGGGGGAGGATATGGAAATTTAAAACTCATTAAGTAATTTTATTAAACTTCTATTTTTTTTCTTAATGGTTTTATTTTGTTCATCAAAATATGGGGAGATTTTAATAAAATATGTTCTAAAAATGTTATTTATATTTTTTGACCTCTCGATGTTTTGATAATAAAAAAATGTAAAAACGTTTATGATAAAATTAAATGTTTATAAATTACTAATCGTAAAATTCTATTTCTAAGATTAATCACTTAAGGTATGGATAAACAAATCATTAAACATGATTAGTGATCAAGAAATTATTTTTCTTAAACCTTACATTTCTACAAAAGTGTATTTACAAAAATATATACACAAAATATTTATTCATAAAAGAAATGTTTTATTAAAACATTAAATTTGAAATCAGATTTTCCCCCCAAAATAGAAGGTTCCAAAACAGATAACACCTTCCTCACTAAAAGACAAAAAAGGAGCGTACTCTACGGGCGGCCCCCTTATAGGCATGGCGGCCCCTTAATATATTAGGGACCGCCGGGACAGCCAGCAGAGTAACGACTCTTTTTTTATCCTATAAATACCGGGCCACCCTATCTGAAAAACACAACATCTTGCCACGAATTTTCTCAGATCTACTTTTCTCTCTTCTTTCTTTCTTTCTCAAACACATATCTTGATCACTAACATATCTTGATCTTGTTTCAAGTGATTAATTCTCTCTTCATCCCTTCTTCTAATCAAGTGCAAGAGAAGAACAATCATATTCATCTAGAAATGAATTGCTATCAAGTGATCTCTTTCCTCCTCCTTAAGATCAAAATCTTCCATTATATTTTCTTGTGTGTGTTGTGTAAATGTGGATTGTGTGTAGATCCATTAATGTAATATTTTGTATTTGTGTGAATTGGATTGTGTGTCAATCCAAAGTAGTATAATCTTGTGAGTGTATAAAGGGACTTGTGAGTCTTAGATTGGTTCTAGCTAAGATTAAGACTCGACATCTAGCTTAGTGTCAGAAAAGAAAGTAAGCGACGTGTAAACGGTTTTCTCCGCCTAAAGGGAGCTTGTTGACATAGTGAAATCTCGAATGGAGTACTCGAGGAGTGGAGTAGGGCGAAGAGGTGTTTCGTAACCGAACCACTATAAATCTTGGTGTCTTGGTTTGATCGTTCATTTCCTTTTCTCTTTATATTGTTATTGTTTATTTAGTTCATTACATTAGATAGTTTAGTTGTTATTTATATTGTTGATTGATTGACATACAACTCGAATCAAACCATTTTATAAGCAAAGTTTTAAAACGGATAATTAACCAATATACTATTTAACCCCCTTCTAGTTTCCTACAAACCAGACATTAAATTATCATAAACATGGCTAATACCTAAAGGTATTAACCCATAGTCATTGTAACAATACACAATATCATAGACGAATGATTAAATAAACAAACGTTATGCTAACCGAACGATTATAGCGAAGTATAGAGATTACAAGAGTTTTCCTATTGAATTGATTGCAGGACCATCTTTGCTTCTAAATTGCCTGTAGATCGTACTTGGTGGTTAAAGGCTTTTTATGCATACTGGAAACCGAATTTTAGGTTTTCTATTTATAGGCTCTGACAAAAGGTCGATACGCCATATTGGAGGGATCCAATATGGACTATTGGGGTAACTTGGCGTTGGCTCTATGATTATTTTATTCTGTAATATTCATTAACCACCACTGAAGATGCGTATTGAGGGTATTTAGATATGTCGTATTGCCAATACGGAGTATTGTGGTATTTGGATACGGAAGTATTGACCAATTCGGAGTATTGAGGGTATTCGGATTTCAGAGTATTGTGATCTTTGGATACGGATTATTGGTTGTAAAACGTACTTCTTCTGAATGTTGACCAAAGTATCTTATACGGCGTATCTGTTGTTGTGGATACGTCGTATTCTTCAAAGTCAGGCAATGGTCTTGAATTCATCTAAGTATTGGGATACAAAGTATTTGTCTAGAATGATACATCGTATTCTTTAGATTTAGTAGACTTTCTCGAACTTCTTCACTTTATGATATAAAATACGTTTCTTTTCACCAATTTTACCACTGTTCGATAATAACTGAAAATTTTATATAAATAAGCGATTAAAGTATCAAATCATATACAAAACATATTAAAACAAGAAATTGATATTAGGATAAAGATCTCATAATATGACGTTATTTGATGTCATCAAATACCAGCAAGACGTGGTATTATCCTAATGGGATTCACAACACAATTATCAACTTGATTGCTTTAAGATGAAAACAGGATTTGGGTGGTGGTGGTTATCTCAGGGACTATGTGAGGGTTGTTGCTGGGACGGACGATGGGGGTAAGTCAAAGATCGGAATCGTCTATATCAATAATTGTCTATATTAAGGTCTTGTTCCCATTCATGATTTGGTGATGAATTTATTTTTTAGTGGATGACTGCAATACTGCTTTACTTTGTTAATAGTTTACACTAGTCTTGAATAGGCTTATATATGAATTTGGTCCCTGACGTTTATGGTCTTCAACTGCACTAGTACACCTTCTATATTTAGTCATTTCCCATTTATCCGCCCATATTTTTTGCAGCTGTTCACATAAATAGAGAAAAACCTAAGACCACCTCACATGCCATTTTTATCTAAATAGTTACACTTTCACTTGGTTTCTAGAAAATTGTAAGAAAACTAGCGATACCATAACATCTTTACATGGCTAATAATAAAACTGAATGCTCACCAAGTGAAGCATGTTTATCAGACTCTGACAGTGAGTTGCTGATACCAACTTCATGGTCTAATGAGTCCAAGAATGAAAAAGGGCAAAAAGGTAGAGAGAATAAATCAAATGGAAAAGATCCTTGTTTGAGATTGACCTTACGTTCAGCATTAATGCCTTTGATTTAGACAAAGGCACTGAGTCAATGAAAGACAAGGTTAGCTAGGAACACGTGTGTAAAGAAGAGGTGCCTTTAAACAACAACATAGGAAAACAAAGTGGTGATCTTGTAGAGATGCCAAGTGAAGCAGTGGAACAGGGGATGGATGATCATGTGCCTTATGAGATTGATGGTGCTAAGTGTGAAAAGCTTCCAAACCATATTGTTAAGAAAGGTAACCTAGAATTCTGATTTGTAAACAGGTTGCAAACCATGGTGGTGATGAGCTAGTGGACAAAGGAAGATCACTAAAGAGGAAAATGGTGTATGCTGAATAGATGAATCTCCCATTTACTGAATACGAACGTCAATGCTGAGAATGCAAAGAATGGGCTTTTTGTGCTATCTTTTATTACTAATGTTTTGGATCTTAAATTACCCTTGTATGTATTTCTGGCAATTTTTTGTTGTATGTATATGTGGTATGTTTAAGAGAATCAAGTTATGAAACCTTACTAGTTATGCAACTTGTTTATATTATTTTGTCTCCAAGGTAACAACAGGGTCTTTGGTTTAGAGAAAACGGGTGAGCGGGTTTTAGTTCAGGGATGAACAGTTTAATTTATCCATGAAACAAATATAATACCAACAAGACATAATAGTAAAATGATTCATTCATTAACAACCAAAAGGGTTAATCACACATTCATCAAAAAACAAAGAGAAAGAAATTTTAACAAAAAATAACCAAAAAGAAAAAAGGACAACCCCCCAAGCCGACCATCTCTCGTTTACAAAGATTTATAAAAGTCAAGCTCCTTGTGGACCTGAAGGCGCAACTATAAAGCTACCTTCCTCATCTTCATCGCCTTAATCAAATCGTCCTTCTGAAGACCCTTGAGTTCCTCCCTCGTCTTATAGGCCAGCAAATTTTTCTGCAAACGTTCAAGCTCCTGTATAAATGAAATCCTTTTATCTATAATTTCAACAAACTGCCTTGTTAAATTGGATAGTTCAGTTGCTAGCCGAGCTTCCCTTTGCGTGTGCATGTCAAAGTAAACGAGCAATTGATCTCGCAGCTTCGTAGAATTTGCTAAAACCCTGAGTTCCTCTAAATGAACAAATCCACGGTCAGCAGCCATAGAAAAACTTTGGTATTTGGATAGTGAAAAGGTTTAGTAAGTTAAGGAATGTGTGTGTATGTTTTGGATATGAAGGACCAAATGCGAGATATATTTACATACAAGTGAATACATGGAGATTAATCGACTACACAAACGAATAGTCAAAAATGCTATTATTACATTGGGAAGGTAAATGTAAAAGGAGGCAAAAAAAAATTAATGACCAAGCATGCAAGTAACGTGTAGAACATTTATTGTGTATTTTGACGAGAAATGGAAAACCAATAGATTATTGAGGGACCAACGGTGCAAGTTACAAAACCAATATCAAAACGACTGGGTAACTCAATGGGCAACGGTTATAAAGTCTCCACCTTTTTTATTAGACAAAAACACAAACAAAGGCAAAAGTTAGAAAACCGTTTCAAGAATGTCTTCATCTTCTTTCATCGCTCATACAGAGTGTAAATGTGGGCTTCCATTAATGACGCTCACCTCTTGGACATGTGAAAACCCAGCTAGACGATTTGGTGTTTGCCCTAACAAATATGTAAGCCGTTGCATTTTTCTCGATCTTATTTTATTAGCTAATTATAAATTCTCTTATTTTCTGAAAAAAGGAATTAAGCACTGTAAAAGATGGAATTAGTGTGATCCGGAGTTAGAGATTAAATGGTACAGATATCAATTATATAGGATGCATTTGCTTCTTAATCTCTCGCAAAGATAAGAACTAAAAAATAAATTAACAAGCTGAGAAGAACTTGCAGTCCTTCAAGTTGAGTTTGCTGATATAGAAGGTCAAATGCAGCAACTCATGGAGAATTTTGAAGAAACGTCAAAAAAATGCTTTCTTTTGGAAGTCAACTGCGATTGTGTTTGGGGTTGTAGCTTCGTTTATGTTTGTTATGAATTAATTATTTTGGGTTTATTTAGTCTAATCAATTGTATGGTTTATCCATGGTCAATTGTTGTTCTTGGTGTCAAGTGGTTATATAATTCAATCTAACATATACTCTTGTAGACTTTATAAGTCAAACAACAATAAACTAAATGTTGACTTTATTAGTCAAACAAATTAACACATACATCCACAACAATATGACTAACAACCAAAACTATTCATTCCATCAATCAACTCAAAACCATATTCATCCACAATACAATAACCTATTACCTACCAAGAGCATCTACCCAAAAAGCAACTTCCCTAAAGCTTCACATTGTATAGTAAACATAAAACCCAAACACAACCCAGCCGAGGATGAAAAATTTCATCAACTTGAGTCGCTTTTCTTCAACTATAGCAAGGATTTCTTCAAGCTAATTACGTGACCTCAACAACCCAGGGATAATCTGAACAGACCTTTGACATTGGTGGATCAAACCACCAGAGGAAGTTGACACAGGTTGGATTCTAAAAATAAAAGAAAATAGACGTGTAAATAAATAAACAAAATGATTTGTTACATATTTTTCGATCCGATCATACTTACAAGTGTAGGACATCCATAGAAACGACGACCAGGATTCCGATTAGTCCATGATGTTCTGATCACGACTAATGTTTTAAAAACAAGTTTTTAAATTGACCCGGTCGAGTCATCGAGTCACACTGGCAGTTCAACAGGGTTTTTCGACCAAAACCGGCTTCTGGTTACCCGACCGGTTCACGGTTCAACCGGCCGGGTCAACCCGGGTTTTAATACATTGATCACGACTTTCAAACTACACGAACAACGAACCATTTTCTAATTTGTGTGTTTTACCTTGAAAATCATCATTTATAATACACAAAAAGGATTCAGGGACCAATGATGCAAGTGGAAAATGACAAAAAACAAACAGTAAACCACCCATTGGGAATTTTGAGTCAGGGACCAACGGTGAAAAAATGAAAAAAAATAGAAATTACTAAAATGCCCATCGTTAAAAAGTCAAACTAACACCGGTTACGTATAACGGGGCTCGAGAGACCAAACGGGTAACAAAAATCGACTTTAAAGATTAACGACATGGACCCCCGTTATCTAGGGACTGAATCCACAATCTGACCTAAGTACAAGGATGAGCTGTGTAATTTACTCTAAAAGTTTTTTACTTTTTGCAAGTTACATTATCTTTTTATTTGAGTAAATTGCAAATCAGTGGTTTGGTCAAATTGTATGTTTAGGGGGTATTTGTTTCGGTTTATGAAACATAAGCTTATTTGGGCTTATATTTCATAAGCCCTAAATTTTTGGCTTATTTTGAGACTTAGAGGCTTATATAAGTTTATTATGATAGTCTCAAAATAAGACAGAAAATTAGGGCTTATGAAATATAAGCCCAAATCAAATTTGATTTCGCCTTATATTTCATAAGCCCCAATTTCCTGGCTTATTGTGATACTTATGGCCTTATATAAGTTTATTATTTGATAATAAACTTATATAAGCCCACAAGTCTCAAAATACGCCGGAAAATTAAAGCTTATGAAAGATAAGCCCAAAATGAGCTTATGTTTCATAAGCTTAAACAATCACCCTCTTAGTCCTCAACATATAAAAAACGCAGCCACCATCTTTATTTTAAAGTTTGACTTGTGTATTCGGTCATTGGGATGCAAAAAAATGTAAGAGTAAATTGCAAAAATGGTAAAAAAAGGTTGTTCTTCCACTCACACCGCCGAATGTCTCGTTAGAAACAGCCACTCTACTTTCGGGTCTATCTTGAGGTACAGGTAATATCTGTCTACATTCTACCTCTTTTATAGCCCGCCTCAACGTGATTTGGGTATGTTGTATTTTTTGTGTAATTCTGGCAAGCCTTCTTTGATGGAGAATAACCAATGAAAATACCAATGTCTGCTTTCGGCTTTAATTTTCAAAGATCTTCACCGTCGTTGGTTGGATAACACAATGCACCGAAGACGTGAAGAAACTTGAGATCTGGTGGTTTGAGCTCACGGATCGAATATGCAGACCAAACTTCAAAATATAGACGTTGGCTGCACTTTCGATATGTTAAGGACTGAACATGAAATTTAGCC
Source organism: Tanacetum coccineum (assembly GCA_026074375.1). NCBI lineage: Eukaryota > Viridiplantae > Streptophyta > Magnoliopsida > Asterales > Asteraceae > Tanacetum > Tanacetum coccineum. The sequence goes on from BQNB010073208.1 coordinate 28,005, forward strand.
AAACCCTAAGGACCATTTTGCAGTTTACTTTTTTTATTTTTTTGTTCGGTGTTTTAGTTTTACACCGAATAAATCATACTAAAACCGAACCAAAAGCTTTACTTGATCTATCGTTTGGGTTTAAATAGAACTAAAGTATTTAATCAGTGTTCCATTTAGTTTATGTTTTGACAAAAAGTTAACTGAGCCAAACCAAAAAACTTAAACATCTATATCTACATATTTATATACCTTTATTTTCATTTTGTTTATTTGAGCTATCAAGCTTATAAGAATTGACATTTAGAGTACTACTCTATAATTTCAGTGTTAATGAGTTACTTGAATGAATATATTTTAGAAAAGTTAAGTAACATAATGCGGTGTTTCTACAAGTTTATTAATGTGTAGTTGTATGCTTACATTTCTATAAGTTCAGTGACTCAAGTGAACAAAATAAAAGTTCATTATCTTAGATGCATTTTTTGGAAATTTTAGTGACGTGTTTGCATATTAACTCATTCTTAGTGATTTGAAATGGTTTTACATTTAAGTTTAGATGCATGATAGCCACAAATTCACGATCTTCATATATAATATGTCGTTTTCTTTGCTCATTATCTTTTTATATACAAACCGTTAATTCTATCATTTGTTAAAATGGTAAAAAAAAATAGTAACAAAAGGTAAGAAGATATATACCATTTCTATTAAATATATCTTTTTAAAGTATATAAACTTGTTATTGTAATGCATACTAAATGAAATATTCTTTATCTCTACATTGGAGATGTGATAGTTGAGGGCAAAACAAACATACGACTATATATAAAAGAGGACCAAATGCCTTTTATCACAAATAACAAGCAAAGTTATTCATACAATATATACATACAAACCCATTTCAAATAACTATTTGTCAAAACTTGTAATCCAACTATTTATGGATGGTTTGATGAGAAATGGTCCAAATATCATAAAACAAAACTAGACATGAATGGGTGAGTTTTGTTGAGAAAAGTGACATCGGATTGAAGCAAACCCCCAACTAAAATATGAAATGCAATAAAAGATGAAATACGGATTTAACGTGAAAAACCCC